>JAQGAY010000294.1:0-33110 GCA_034698085.1 Polydesmus angustus | reverse complement strand
GAATTCAATTCTGCAGAAAACGTCTTTTATTTGACCCAGAATCTGGTAGATATTCTGCTGGAAAATATTCTGCAGAGATCTGCAGAACCATTTCCAATGGGGTACACCCGAAAGTAATTAATTTAAAACGTAAAATTAAAATAAAAAATAAGGGACTTACATAAATAACGTCCAACTCCAATGTTGACTTAGAGGATGAACTGGTCAAGTGGCCCAACGCAGAGACTGTGGACCCGCACTGTTCGAGAGAGAATCCGCGATGTACAGAACGATTTGAGTTGACCAGGAACAGCGAAGGTGTGAATAGAATGGCTAGAAGAAAATAAAAACATTATTAATGAATATTTAATACCGGTACACTAATAAAAATTTTAATTATTTTTTTTTTTTTTTTTGCGTATTAAAACTGAAATTAAAATAATATTATTTTAAACAGTCAAGTGAAAATTAATTAGCTGCAGTGAACCTTATACATTGTTTACATACAGAGATGACGTTCTATTTCCTTTTAAAGCACCGAAAATTTTGTTAATTATGTATTATTTTTTTACTAGCAAGAACTAGTACAAAAAAACTAAATTCATCTAATGCAACTTAAAATTTATTTTAAAAATATTAAAATTTTGGAATGAAATTGAAATTATTTTTTTTTTTAAAAAAATATATTTTCAGAAATAAAATTTTGGTTTTTTCTCTCTCCAAATGCACCGCTGAGAGATGAATTGAAGCTGCATGTGCGAGAAATAATAAAAGCGTTGGTATACGTGTGTTTAGCTGCAATTAAGTCGTAAACACACGAGCACACTCTTGATACACGTGCACTACGCGACGGAATTAAAAATATGAAGAAACTTTTTATGAATTTCGGTTGCTCAAACGCATGCACCAACTCAAATGTCGAAACGTATGGCTCATAAAAATCCTTCAAATATCATAAAAAAAATTTTTAAACATCCAATTGAAAATTCAACACGAGTACAGAAATAATAATACTTTCTGCATTCTCGATCGTTGCACATTCAAGCAAAAAATAAAAATAATAAATAATTATTCCTTAAAATCTAAAATTGAAAATGAGTGTTTTTTTGTGTTTCTCCGCTTGGCTGCTCATCACCGCGCTGAACGGAAACGCAATGCTCTGTAAGTACAATCACTCTACTCCCTTCTATAGCGCGAGGTTTTTTTTTATATTAAATATTGATATCCTCAAAAACATTCTAAGCGTTAGTTGTGGTTAAATTAAGCGAAAAAGCCCGAATAACTTCGATGAATAAATTTTTCCTAATGAATTAGTTAAATTTTCCTAAAAAAAATATATTTATAGCTTATGTTTACTTTCTCTAAAGAAATTACTTAATTTTATGGATTAAAAGAAATATTTGCTTTTTCCAACAAACGAATAAAAGAAAAAATGTGTTGATAATTTATTGCAAGGAGTATACTTAAGAGCATGATGAGGCGTAAAAATTAATTAAAAAGTAACTAATTATGGTCAAAACATTTAGTGAAAAAGAGGAATTGGAAATGGGAGAAAAAACAAATAATATTAATAAAATAGGGTGTTCGTTGGATGACGTTAGTTTTGAAACATGAATAAATCAGTCGAATTTTAATGAAAATTAATTCTTGTTCTTAAATTTATATTAATTAACACCTCCCATTTAATAAAGAAAAAAAATTGTTAGAATATGACTTCTACAATTGAGTCGGCACGTGTAAACGTGCTCACTATGACGGTGAAAGCTTTCGCGGACTTGCAGCCTGCACCTGCCGACTTTATTTATCGACGAAAATTTTATCGAGCGCATTATTACGTGCCGACTCAGTTGTAGCGGTCATATTCTAAAAATTATTTGTTATTATTAAATAATAGGTGTTAATTTATGTAAATTTAAAAAATATAATTAATTTTCATTAAAATTCGACTGTTTTATTTATGTTTCAAAACTAACGTCATCCAACGAACACCCTATACAAATACTAAACGAAGTCCTGAGATTGTTTTTAATTCGCATTTTATTTAAAGATACTCCAGGGTTGTCCGAGAGATACCTTGACCCGAGGGAAAAAGCAATCGAGACGAAACCCGTTCTCAACCACAGGATGACCATCGACCAACACGATAAAAGTTTGGACACGAGAGAGAACGAGCTGGACATGGACGCCGTCTCAGCCAAAGTAAAGCTGATTCCTTCCTTAAAAAATAATAATAACTATACGGGGAATATCTCAATAATGATTTCCTATGAATTTAGATCAGCGAAGCGCTGGATAAGCGGACAAAGAGCAAGATAACGATTGGTCCAGGCCCGTATAAGAACTCTTATTCTTGGATAGGCTCTAGTTGCGTGAGCGCCGTTAAAAACCAAGGCCGATGTAACAACAGTTGGGCTTTCGCCGCTGTCAGTCAATACTCGCTTCATCCAAAATGACACCGTGTACATTTTTAACCGCTGTCGTTTTTTTTCTTAGGTGGGGAACGTAGAGTCCCTCCACTGCATTAAAACCGGTAAACTGGTAGAGTTGAGTGAGCAGCAATTGATCGACTGCGGTTATTTATCCTCGACAGAGGAGTTTGAGAAGTGTGCGGAAAGGAGCGTCATCGATGCCTACTTCGCCATCGCCCAACAAAGAGGAATAACGACGGAGAAAGAGTACCCCTACAAAGGACAGGTAATAGACAATTAGCTAATCTCATCAAAATACGTTTGTTTACGTGATTTTATTAAAGCCTGGCCAATGCAGGGAGGGAGAATTACAGGATACAGTCAAGATTCAAGGTTATAATGTGGTGGAGGATGACGAGGCAGCGTTGCTGGAGGCGGTGAAGAAGCAGCCAGTGGCCGTGACCATCGACGCCAGCCACCACTCCTTCCGGGACTATACAAAAGGTAAGGATCACTAATGCAGAAGCGGATTTCTAAATAGGCCAGAGCCTCAGGGCGGCAAAAGAACGCATAAAAAAAAATCCAGTATTAAAAAAAGAAATTTTAGCAAAAATAATCAAAAATAATTTCGTACAAAAATCAAGAAAACAAAAAATTCGCAAAAAAATCAAAAAAAATTTTCGTAAAAATAATCAAACAAATTTCGTAAAAAAAATAAAAAAAAAACAAAAATTTAGCAAAAAAATCAAGAAAACAAAAAATTCGCAAAAATAATCAAAAAAATTTCGTAAAAATAATCAAACAAATTTCGTAAAAAAAACAAAAATTTCGTAAAAATAATCAAAAAAAAAATTCGTAATTAAATCAAAAAAAAAAAAATTCGCAAAAGAATCAAACAAATTTTGCAAATGTATTTTTAAAATTTTTTTTTACCAATGTTTTGTCATTTTTTTTTATCAATGTTTTGTCATTTTTTTTTTTATAACCAATTTTTTGACATTTTTTTTTATTTATAACCAATTTTTTGTCATTTTTTTTTTTTTTATACCGGTAACCAATTTTTTGTCATTTTTTTTTTTTTTTTTTCTCTTTTTTTCCAACATTTTTAATCATTTTTTAAAAAATTTGTTTATCAATCCTTTTTTATCAGATTGTTTTAATTTTTTTCAATTTTTTTATTAAAATTTAAAAAAAAAAAAAATTGATAAGCAAAAATTGGCAGCAGATTTTCACGAAGTGGTTGTCAAAAAACTGTTGTTTAGGGACCAGAACTGCTCAGAAAGAGGTAAAAATTCCAGTGTATCTAGTTTAATAGTGCACAATATTGTTCGCAATTTTGTCATCATTATCTTGCATTTTCTTGATGAGGGAAATTTACTTAATAAATAGCCCTCGTAAAATGTGTCTCCCATGAAATAGGTATTTATTACGAGGAGAAATGCTCCCCGGACAGGCCTACCCACTCGATGCTGTTGGTGGGTTACGGAAGCAACGGCAAAGGAAAGGACTATTGGATAGTGAAGAATAGTATGGGCAACAAATGGGGTAAAAAAGGCTACATCCTGATGGCCAGGAACAGGGACAACAACTGCGGCATCGCTAGCAAAGCCAGTTATCCCGTCCTCAAAAACTAATAATGAAGCGAGGAGAATTGGACCTGAATTAATTCACGAACAATTCTGGCTTCAATTAGTTTAAAGTCTTCTAAGTACATTATAATAAATTGTTAACAAAATTATGTATGGATTAGATTTAACAACCACACCATAAAATGAATAAGATCAAGTGAGGAAGTGTCCAGAATTTAATTCTTAATATTTCCGCTTCTATTATTATACCGTACGTTGAAGTAAGAAATCATAATAATTATTGTAGAATTTGTTAAACCTTTTTCCTTTAGTTTAAAACTTTAAAAGAACAATATTATTTTTTAAACAATTAAAAAATTATCGTTTTAAACCAAAAAAAAATAAAAATAAAAATCATTATTCTCTAACCTTTAAAGGCGTGGAAAAAACGCGTGAAAACCGCGGGAAAGGTTTTAAAAACTTGTATTTTGTTCAAATTAAAACTTAAAAACTTTCTACATAATTTTGTTTCTTAAAATTAATTTGTATAGCTAAATAATAAGAATAATTTTGCGACTTACATTAAATGGCGAGCTCTCTTCTTAACCCCGGAGATTGGAGCAAGTGAAGTGGAGAAACGGATGACTTCGATCGTTCCAAAGTTAATGCTAAGGCGATCACACCGTTCACCTTCACGAAAAAATTTGTACCAGCTTAATAGACTCAAAATTTAAAAATCACTCTTAAAATTCTCAAAACGCGTAAATTGATAGTAGATAAGCCGATCGTCCAAAGGTGAGGCACTATTTGAATAAAAAAAAAAAAATTAATAACTCAATAATTTTCAGGAAAGAAATCTAATGTATTATCTTTCTGTATTATGTATTATGTTTGCGAAAATATTTTTGGCTTGTTACGTTATGGCGAGAAGAGTGTTAGTTTGAAGAAATTAAATCGGAAAAAAAATTTAGAGCAATTAGTAAATTAAAGATATTTTATTTTCTCTCTTTACATAAAAATGTAGAGACTTATTTATAGCCTTTGAGCTTCATTTCTTAACCAGATAATGTAAACATTCACCGTCGATTCGAGAGGAATTCGAATAACTTATTTCTACTTAAAATGTTTCTTTAAACAGGGTTAATATGAAGTCATCGTAAGATCGGTTATCAAAATAATTGTTTACATCTCTTAGTTAAATCAAATATTTACTTAAATCTTTTTTGTAAAAATCGCAGCTTGATATAATAATAATTTAAGATTAGTCGTTCATCGTACAACGTCGGTCGATTATGTAAACAAACAAATCGAAAGTGTATAAAGATGAAAGCGAAAACTTAACTAATGCAAATTACATCGATCACGTATTAATAAAACAATATTAGTACGCTAAACAATATGAAAAAGAAAAACCAATAGAAATAAAACGAGAATTATTTACCAAATTTTGTCCCTGTTAACAATATTTAAATGAAATTTTCAGCCGACGACTGCACGGGGCTCAATCAGTAAATGGGATAGCTGGCTCGAGTAGCGATTCCGCAGTTGTTGCCTCTGTTCCTGGCCATCTTCATGTAGCCTTTTTCTCCCCAATCGGTGCCCCAACTGTTCTTCACGATCCAATAGTCACGACCTCTGTATGATCCGTAACCAACCACCAGCATAGCGTGACTAAAATCGGTAGAGGAACACTCGCTATCGTAGTAGATACCTAGCTTAAAACAGTTAACAAACGTTAACAACATTTCAAATGTAAATTGTATCTATACCCTTTTTGTATTGGCCGAACGAGGGCAGGCTGCCATCGACCTCTACGGACACAGGTTGTTGAGCTACGGCGTTACGTAAATCGTTCTCTTTACCCTCCGCCACATTAACGTAGCTTCGAATAGTTGCTCCAATTTGTCCAGCGGAGCGCTTGCATTCGGCAGCCTTTAGAAAATGTACGTCAACAAACGCATATTATTATTTGTTGAGGTTTTTGTTTACCTTTGCCGTGTATGGATAAGCGCCTTCTCTCGAGATTCCTTTATTGTCGATGATGTATTGGAAAGCTTTGTTGTTCCATCCTCCTCTACATCCTCCAGCCCCTTCGGAGCAGTCCAACAGCTCCTGCTCACTCAATGCCATTAGCTTTCCAGTTCGAATACATTGGATGGATTCCACGCTTCCCACCTAAACAAAAAATAATTCCAAATTGGTAATAAAAATATTAATACCGTAATTTAAAGCTAGTATCAACTAACGGCGGAGAAAGCCCAACAAGAACCGCAATGTCCTTGGTCTTTCACCCTGGTCACGCACTTTTTCTTCCTCCAATCGACCGCCAGCGGAGTCGATTCTGTTTTCGTGTTCTGATGGGTAGGCGTGGACGGGTCGAAGGGAGACATCGTGTAAGCGCTCAGTCGTGCAACGTACTCTTTACTGCTCTAAAATTTAAACGCGTCGAAACAAATAAAAGAAACATAATATCTTAAATGATCCAAGTTTTTACCATGTCTGAAAATCGGTTGATGCCCATGGTAAAAGTGACATTTCCTGCATCGAACAGTCGGTTGTGTTTCTCAATGATCATCTTGTTGTTGAGAAAGATTTGCTTCCTATAAGGTTCTTCAAATGGGTTGTCGTACTTCTTGTTAAATCTGGTTTTGAACGCTTCCCATTCTGAATCTTCTTCTACAGCCACCGAAATAATCAAAAGACAACAAAAAACGATTAAAGATTTCATTGTAAAACACAAATATTATTGCACACTCTCAAATGTTGTTTTTTTAGCTTAGTATGATTTTTGAAAGTACCATCAATCGCTTTTTATACTCCTTACTTAGATCGATAACCTCGTTTATTAACTGATTAAAAATGTTTAAAAATCAGTTCTGAAACAAAAATCAATAGTGAGAGCTATGAATTCTCAGAAAAAAACGCGGAAAATCGGATCCCCCCCAAAACACGTGGTTTCGATCGTGTTGACATCGATTAAAATTTTAAAAATCGAAAAAAACTGATAAAAAAAATAATGAAAGTGTTTTTTTTTTCAAGTAAATATGTAGGCCTACCGAGCTTACAATCATGCAGGGTGGGATTCTCGACCTACACAGATAACACCTAACTATTGCGAGTAATGTTGCATTATAAAAAAAAGTGCGTGTTGGTTTAAGATAAATATTTAAATTTCGAAGAATAAAATACAGAAATTGATACATTAGAAATCCCAAATAAAAAATAAACAATTTCCGACCCGACTTTCATTATTATTTACAGTCTAAATTTATTAAAACAGTATGATAATAATTATTATCAGTTTTAAATCAGTGCTAGCTTCTTTATCGTTTACAATGAGATAAAAAAGAAGCTGTCAATCGGAGAAGTGCGACGACAGCTTCCTAGAAAGCTATACCCGCTCTTAATATATATAACATAGCTCCAGTGATAAATTTTGACAGCTAAATCAACCGAAATCAATCGATAGATAAAAAAGCCGCGGCTACTGATTATAAAATTCAAGTGTCTATAACTTATCTAACGTAAACGTTAATCTCCACTCCACATTTCAAATACAACCACTTAACCCGACGAGAAAAAAACAACATTAACACTCGAATATACTGCTAAAAGAACAATAATAACAAGCAATCTTGAACGAATTTGCTTATATATTTATCTTGGAACCTAAATGACGTAAAAGAAAGGCTCATAAATAATTCATAAGTACTTCATAATTACCGGTAAATCAAAAGATACAACAATAATATTGCATCCTGATTTGTGTGCTGAGGTTGGTTTTGAAATGGCAATTATTATCTCCTCAATTTCTAATATTAAACTTGGCTTTGAACGTTTGTTACAGAACGTTATAAAGTTTCGAACACTCGTAAAATATTAACTACCTTTGATTATCTTTTGATCATCTTTTAAAGAGTACTACGGTAGTATAAAAAAAGATGTAAATTCTGGTAGCTCCTATCAGTATTTTTGTCACAAACAAAAACAAAACAAAGATTTTGAGACTTACATTTGATCGTTGAGTCCACTCGTTGATCTTAAGAAGGGCAGTTAAGACCATTGACCCATACTTTGGCAGTAAAAAAGGTGCACAATTCAAATAATCTTGCCTTGTAGAAAATTCAATATGAAGTTGAACGTCCATCAGCCCGATCTCTCCGTGACCCATCAAACAACCATCAACAGTGCTTTTATAAAACAAAGCCTAAAAAAACAAAACATTCACGCAATGATAATACTGTACAGTTCTAAAATCAAACGCGATAAAAATCAATTGTTAAAAATGAGGCTGTTACCAGTTCAATTAAGTAAATCAGCAGTTGAGACTACGACGTGTAGACCGAGTGAGTACCACTTCAATGATGAAGCCAGTTGTTGATCATGCAAAAGCATGATTGCAATGATGAGAGTAACAGCAAACTACACTCTCATCCTAAAAGAAAACAACATTAAGATTCTAAAAATTATATTAGAAAGAAAATCATGTGGCTTTCTTTATACTTACAACGCATTAAGAATTGTGCCTTACTCGTACAAGTTGAGATCGAAGAACCTCAAAATGCGTACCAGTATCAGAAAAATGTACATTTTGATGTCGAGAAACTATTAAAATTTAAAGTAGCAAATCGCAAATTTGCTCTTTAGTAGTTATTGCGCACAGTAATTGATCAACCCAGTTTAAGAAAGATTCTGCATTAACAAACTGTAACTATGAGATAGAAAAATTGTTTCTGTCAATAGATACAATAAAAGCTCAACATTATTACAATAACTCTTACGAATTATACTTACATCATTCTTTTAAACAGCCATTTTCTCCTTTAAAACAACTACTTCCCAAAATTAAAAAGTTTGCTTATCAGACTCGACGAGTTTCCACTCGGCATCGCAAGATCTTCTTCACATTTTCGTTGATCCGAGAATATTCGCATCTTCGTGTCTCTTCGCTTTCTACAATCTGCACCCATAAAAATAACAAGTGCACTCTATAATTAAGTCAATAAACAACAAACTGTTTTCGAATTGAACAACCCGCGGACAATTCAATAACGATTTCATTCACAAAATAAGTACTTAAACAAATTTCATTGACAAAAATAAACGATTATTTACCAACAACAACGAAACAAGCTTCTCCGACATCTCCCATTCAAAAACGTTCTTGTCAACTCATTTTGTGAACATAAAGAGATGGATGTAAATGGAATCGCTGAATGACGATTAATAATAATATGTTTGATTAGCAAAAATAATACTTATCAATTTTATACTCCGAGTAATAATTACCTACAGGTATGGAGATCTTCTTCTTTCATCTTCGCCATGATTTTCCCTCCGCGGACTCTCTCCTCCCTCCTGTTACGTCACGGTCGAAAGAAGAAGGTAGGCGGAGCTTGTGGAAACTTGGTTGGTGACGTCATATACAGGGTGAGACAACAGGATGGCACACAGTCCTTAATTAAAATGTAATGGCGAATTTTGCATCCTTTTTCTCCCCTTTGTTTTTGTATTATATTTGTAATTATTACGAGAACATCGCTATAAAAGAGTGGAGCAGAGACAGCCTACGGTAGCAATGGAAGGGCAGCTGGAAATAAACAAAAATATTATTAATTTTAAAAAAAATAAAAATTCCGATAATAGTTCTAACGATAAAATGTCTAGACGTATCAATCAATAGGTTCAAAATGACAGACATAAAAAAACTTAACTGTTTCACTTATCTAAAAATTTAGAACATAATTTTCCCCACTCAACATTTCAAATACAGAGTACCAAAAAGGTGAACGAATTAACACTCGATTGTGTTGTCATGAAAATTGATAAATAAAGAAAGAAAAAAAAAAAGCTATAGATTAAGCTGGAAGGAATTTGATTTAATTTTAAGCAATAATTTATTTCTAAGCCAAATAGATAAATTTAGCTTCTGTTTTTATAACAACAGCTGTCAATAATTTAACAACAGCTGTCAATAATATGCCAAAATGTTTCAAATTCATTCTAACATTATCAATAATTTCATCGATTAGGTTTGCATGGAAAATTTTAAGTATTATCAGCGTTATCGTTGCTTATTCCATCTCTTCCATTGGATAAAAAAATGTATATAAAAAGAGAGAGAAATGTGGCGAGCTATAAATAAGTTTAGCAAAACTCCAATTATTATGAAGTCTTCGACGTTCATATTTTTCTGTCTTTTGGCGCTTTCCACGGCTTCCAAAGACCTGGAATGGGAGTCATTTAAGGACGAATTCCACAGGAAGTATAAGAACCCGACGGAAGAGAGCTTCAGGAAGAAAATCTTCCTCGACAACAAGATGACCATCGACCGACACAATACAAGATTCGACGAAGGGAAGACCACTTTCACCATGGGCATCAATCAATTTGCCGACATAGTAAATAAACATTTAAAAAATGATAATATAGGGTGTTTGTTTGATGACGCTAGTTTTGAAACATGAATAAATCAGTCGAATTTTAATGAAAATTAATTATTTATTTTTTAAATTTACATTAATTAACACCTTTCCTTTAATAATAAGAAAGGATTTTTAAAATATGACCTCTACAACTGAGTCGGCACGTGTAAACGTGCTCACTTTGAGTGCTATAATTTTCGCGGACTTGCAGCCTTCACCTGCCGACTGCATCTTGCCACGTGCCGGCATCTATCATATAAGATTAATGGAAATTTCCTCGAACGCGCTAACAGGCACGACTCAGTTGTAGAGGTCATATTCTAAAAATCCTTATTCATTATTAAATGAGAGGTATTAATTAAAGTAATTTTAAAAAACATAATTCATTTTCATTAAAATTTTATTGATTTATTCATGATTCAAAACTGTGGTCATCCAACGAACACCCTAGGCCTATACTTTAAATGATTTTTTTTTTTTAATTTGAATCTCTTTAGACCAACCAAGAGTTCAACGAACAAATGAACGGCTACTTGAAGCCTTCTTTCGACCCAGCTATCCTCGCCCACCAGGTCCAGGATACGGGAATGTCGACGGGAGTCGAGGCTCTCATTAACTTCGATTGGAGAAACAGCAATTGCGTGACCCGAGTGAAAGACCAAGGCCAATGCATCTCTTGTTGGGCTTTCTCAGCCGTCAGTCTATTCTATCTATTAATGATCGTACACATATATTTATAATCAGTGTCTTTGGTTGTAGACCGGGAGCGTGGAATCCATTCAATGTATTCGCACCGGACGGCTGGTGGAAGTGAGCGAGCAGCAGTTGGTCGACTGTAGCAGTTTGTACGGGAACAACGGGTGTGCGGGAGGATGGATGAACGACGCGTTCCAGTACATTATGAACCACGGGGGAATCGGCACAGAAAGCTGCTATCCCTACACAGCCACAGTAAAATAATTAATTCCTCTATTCCTAATAATAACAATAATATAGTGTGTTCGTTGGATGACGATAGTTTTGGAACATGAATAAATCAGTCAAATTTTAATGAAAATCAATTATTTTTTTTTATTTTTACATTAATTAACACCTCTCATTTAATATTAAAAAACAATTTTTAGAATATGACCTCTACAACTGAGTCGGCACGTGTTAGTGCGCTCGTTTAAATTTCCATTAATCCTATATTGTAGATGCCGACACGTGCCGAGATGCATTCGGCAGGTGCAGGCTGAAAATCCGCTAAAGCTTTAGTTGCCAAAATGACGTTGTTTACACGTGCCGACTCAGTTGTTGAGGTCACGTTCTAAAATTTGTATTTTCATTATTAAATGGGAGGTAATAATTAATGTAAATATAAAAAAAATAATTCATTTTCATTGAAAATTTGACTGATTTATTCATGTTTCAAAACTAACGTTGTCGTCCAACGAACACCCTATACAAATGTTTTGTGAAGAAAGGTAGTTGTAAGTACGTCGGGTACCAAAATATCGGAGCCACCATTCGCAGTTACACCGTTCTTCCGCAGGGTCGGGAAGACAGTCTGCGTGAGGCCGTCACTCAACAGCCGGTGTCCGTGGCTCTCGACGCCGCACGCAATTCGTTCCAGTTCTACAAACAAGGTTTTTATTACTAAGCGAGGTGTGAACCAATTCAAAACAGATTCTCATTATTTTTTGTAATATAGGTATATATTACGAACCGGTCTGTTCAAAAATCATTCCCAACCACGGCATGCTGATAGTTGGTTATGGAACCGAGAATGGCAATGACTTTTGGACCGTGAAGAACAGTTGGGGTCCGAGCTGGGGAGATCAGGGCTACATCCGCATGTCCAGGAACAGGAACAACAACTGCGGCATCGCCACCTGGGCCAGCTATCCCAACTACTAATTATTCGCTATATTAATTTTGAAATCGTAATTTTAAGATTCCAAAAAAAAAAAAAAAAAGCCGATTGTATTTATCTGATTAAAAATGAATCATCACGTAGCCACAGATCGAAACTGAATTTAAAATCAAAACTTAACTGATAAAGTAAAATAAATCATTAATGTTTACCAGTCAATCAAGTAGGCTGATGTGGCACTAATCGCTTACGTGTTGTTGTTGTTGTTATAACCAACGTTACTATAGTATGACGGTAACCTTTATTTTTAAGGAACGACTGTGTAGGCCTATACCGATCATTTTCTCCTATAAAACTCAACGATAAATTTCATTTTGCGTCATCTTCCATATCAGCTTTAAAAAAAACAAACATAAAAATGTTACTATGGGAATAATAATTATTGTATGTTATAAATTAGTACAAGATTTAATTATTTTGACCAGGAATGTGTAGGCCCGAGTGCTATAATGTTGACCCGCACTGTTCGATGAGGGATAGTGAATGAAGACGCTGAGACCGGATAACCACAGAAAGATGGAGTTGACTCGAGACCACACTGCAGAAAGCTCTCTAATAGAATACAAAAAAAAAATAATAATAATTATTAATAAATAATAAATAATAAAAAATTTGGATTAAATTATTTTAAACTGTCATCGGAAATCACTCAACCTAAACATTATTTTCCTACAAAAACACTGTAATAATATAATATTCAGCAAACGCAAGCTTACTATTATTATTTTATTTTTATTTTTTCTAAAACGAAATTGATTTTTATTTTGAAACTATTTCTCTCTCAAAAAATATCACCACGGAAAAGTATTTGTAGGCATGTGCGCGTGATAATAAAAGCCTGGTGTATTATTATTATAGCTGCACTTAAGTCGTAAAGAGGAGTGAAAACTTTTTGGGTTTCCACACTATCGATCGACGTGCAATACACGCATACGTCGATGGAATAAAAATATAATTATATATATTGGAAATACGTTGGCAAAATTTCTTCATGTGTAATCAAATTTTATAGTTATTTGATTTAATTTCGACATCAAAAAAAGCCAATGCTGAGCGCACTAATAATAATAATAATAATAAATGTTTAATCTCGACGTGTACCTACAGTTGAAAAGCCACGTTCAACGAGTCAACAATTAAAAACAAATCTTTCTAAAATTATCATTTTTAGTAATTGAAAATGAGTCTAGTTGTGTTTATCTTCCTGTTCATCAGTGCGCTAGACGGAAACGCAATGCTCAGTGAGTAACATTTACTCTAATCTCTCCCTCCTACAGACCAAGTAAAGCTAAATTAAAGAAATGAGTGAACTGATCCACACTTACCCTAATAGCAATCTAGTAAAATGGTATGGTAACTGTAATGCCGCCATGCTCGTTATTTTAATTTTTTAAAATATGTAAATACCTTGCAGGACCATATGACCTAGATGTCTTTTGAGGGGCTTGTTTCAGTTTTAAAAAAAATGAAAAAATTGGTTCGCTTTCGTAAAAGTTATCTTAATTCTTCTAAAAGACGTATACAGTAGGCTACCTATAGCTATTATTTTCTAAAAAAAAAAAAATTAGTTAATTACATTTAAAAAAAATAATAATAAATCTAGATTAAAAATGTAGTTAATTAACACTAAAAAAGTATACTGGTACTGTATTTTTCTAAAGAAATTAGTTTATTTTTTTTTTTTATAAATTTTTATAAATTTAAAAAAAAAAAAAAAAAATGGAAAACTAGTTTTTTTATACCGTACTGTATTCATCATAATTTTATTATTTATCATTTCTATAGCTTCTGCAGATGATGGAGCATGGGGGTCGTTAAAAAAAGAGTTGGACGAGAGATCCGAGCCAAATGAAGCGGCTATTGAGGAGAAGAAGACCATGCTCAACACCCGCGCTGGCCGGAAGAACGACCACGTGACAATACCACATTGCGGCGATTGGAGAGATTTGGGTTGCGTGAGCCCTGTTGGAGACCAAGGAGCGTGTCAAAGCAGTTGGGCTTTCGCCGCGGTTAGTCTCACATTACTTTCATCCAAAAATCTGATAAAATTATTCTAGAAAAGTAAATTGTGGTTTTTTTCTAGGTGGGGAGCGTAGAATCCCGCCACTGCATTAACACCGGTAAACTGGTAGAGTTGAGTGTGCAACAATTGGTCAACTGCGTTGAATTAACCTCGCCAAATGTGGTAAGGTGTGCGGAAAGGAGCGTCATCGAGGGCTACGACTACATGAAAAAAGACGGAATCCCGACGGAAAAAGACTATCCCGACTTAGAAGTAATACTGCAATATAACTATACTCCGACTAATCTCATTCATTATTAAAACCTTTGTTTACATTATTTTATTAAAGAATGACAATTGCTATACGAGAGAAATGGAGAATATTGAAAGCTATAGAAAGGTGGCGAAAGGCGACGAGAAAGCGTTGCTGGAGGCGGTGAAGCAGCAGCCAGTGGCCGTGACCATCGACGGCAGCCACAACTCCTTCATTTTCTATACCAGCGGTAAGAAAGGTGATACTGTAAACCGTTCGCGCTTACACTATTGTTTCTAACGATATAGGTTTGAGTTATAGGTATCTATGAGGAACCAGAATGTTCAAAGGAAACTCTCACTCACTCTATGCTGGTGGTGGGTTACGGTACCAAAGGCAAGGGGAAAGACTATTGGCTGGTGAAGAACAGCTACGGGACCGGATGGGGTATGAAGGGCTACATCCTGATGCCCCGGAACAAACACAACTACTGCGGCATCGCTTCCAATGCTAGCTATCCCATCGTCAAGAAAAACGTTAAGAATTAATTCACGTACAATAATAATAATTATTCTGCTTTCTAATAACGTGTGTCCTTAAAACTACGAAGCTTTTAAAAAGCGAATAAACAAGTCAAACTTAAATGAAAATAAAATCATTTTTTTAATTTTTACATACAACACCTCCGATTTAATGATAAAAAATAATTTTTAGAATGTAACCTCTACAACTGAGTCGGCACGTGTAACCACGTTCACTCACATTTGACGGCTAAAGCTTTCGCGGACTTTCAGCTTGCACCTGCCGACTGCATCTCGGCACGTGCCGGCAGCTACCGTAGGATTAATGCAAATTTTCTCAAATTTCCTTGAGCGCATTATTACGTGCCGACTCAGTTGTAGAGTTAATATTCCAAAAATTGTTTTTTATTATTAAATCGGAGGTGTGGTTGTATGTAAATATAGAAAAAATTATTTCATTTTCATTAAAATTTGACTTGTTTATTCGCTTTTTAAAAGCTTCGTAGTTTTAAGGACACACGTTATTATGTACAGTAGCCTTACAAATAATAGTAATAATTTGTTAATTTTGTCCTACGGTATTGAGTTTAAAACTAGAAATTTAGTTAATTAATTGTCTAGCCACTACGAAAAAAGTAAATTTAAAATGACTGAAACCTAACTGTTAAATAGAAAAAAGTAAAGTATGTACCTCGTGTCAATCAAAATTGTTTGTTTGTTTGTTTGTTTATTTTTTTTATTTTTGAAGTTGTTGGCAAAATTTCGTAAAATAATTGTCAACAAACTTCAAAAGATAACGCAAACTTCCTCAATACTAGAAAAAAAAAATTGAGTCTGGGCTTATAATGTCTGCGTGGCTAATTATTAATCATTGCTTATTATATTATCCGCCACAACAGTTGCAATAATTCGCCCTCTTGAGTCTTTTTTATTCAAATCTCAACTCTTAATTCTGACCCAGAACGAAAACAAATTTAGCTTCTGATTTTTCTTTGACACGTGTTATTCTTTAATTAATCTCCTGATTAAAAGTAAAAATAATTATTTATCATAATTTTGAAAATTTTCTCCCGAATTTTTCCAGCACTCAAAGCTGTCAAAATGATTAAAATCCATTACTTTATAATCAATATTTTTTTTAGATAAATCTTTTTGGAGTAAACACTTGATCGAATAATTTCGGTACACTCGAATATCATGCATACCTCTCTAATAATAAGAGTAATGCAAAAAGTATAAAAAGGAAAGAACCCATTAGAAATTATAAGCAAAAGCTCATTTCACAACAGTACTAAACTACTGAACGCTGTAGCTGCTGCAATCGAATCCAAAAAAAAAAAAAAAAATGAAATCTTTGCTCGTTTTCGCTTGTCTATTGATCCTTTCCTCGGCCATAAAGAACCCAGAGTGGGAGTCGTTCAAGACCGAGCACAACAAAAAGTACGCAAACCCGACGGAAGAAGCTTTCCGAATGAAGATTTTCTTAAACAACAAGATGGCAATTGACCAACACAACCAACTGTTCGAGGAAGGAAAAGTCACTTTCACCCAGGGCGCCAACCAATTCTCAGACCTAGTAATCATTCTTTAAAAATACAACATTCTAAAATATCTCTTTAATGTAATCGGTAGACCACCCAAGAGTTCAAGGAGCAGATGCTGAGCGGCCTGAAGATGCCTCCTCTCGACCCATCCGCACCGATCCACCAGTACTCGGGAGTGGCTGCTCCCATTTCCTTCGACTGGAGAACTCGAGGCTGCGTGACCAGAGTAAAGGACCAAAGAGGATGCGGCGCCTGCTGGGCTTTCTCCGCCGTCAGTCAACGCTGAAATCAATTAACTGCATTAGAAATACTAACTAAATGTTTTTGTTTTTAGAGCGGCAGCATCGAGTCCATGCAATGCATCAAAACAGGAAGGCAAGTGGAACTGAGTGAACAGGAATTAGTGGACTGTACGTATCCGAGCGGTGGATGCGGTGGAGGATGGATGTACGACGCCTATCAATTCGTCATGAGTAACGGTGGGATGACAACGGAAAGCGCTTATCCCTACACAGCCACGGTAATAATCGTGTAGTTCCTAATAATTATTAGTTAAAAATGTGGGCGGTTATATGTTAATAAATATAGGATGGGTCGTGCAAACCAATTCGAAATCCGATCGGAGCCACCATGGGCAGCTACACCATGCTGTCGCAGGGAAGAGAAGATAGTCTGCGTGACGCCGTGACTCAGCAGCCAGTGGCCGTGGCTTTGGACGCCGACCATCCGTCCTTTTGGAACTACAAATCTGGTACTGTATTAAACTGAATAGAAATAAACCAAAAAAAAAAACACCTGAGCCAATGTTAATTCCTATCTCCATTAGGTATTTACTACGAGCCCAACTGCTCCCAGAACAATCCTACCCACGCCATGCTCATCGTCGGTTATGGAACTGAGAATGGGAATGACTTTTGGATCGTAAAGAACAGTTGGGGGACGACTAATTTTGGGGAAGCGGGCTACATCCGCATGTCCAGGAACAGAAACAACAACTGCGGCATTTCCAACTGGGCCATGTATCCCAACTACTAAATATTATTATTCCTCATGTTCAATCAAGAGTTATAATTATTATGTAAAGAATTGTTTTAAACATTTAAAAAAATCATTAAAAATTATTAAAAATTATTAAAAAAAAAAAAAAAATAAACCAAAAATGACTTACAAATTATTGTGGTGGCGCTCAGTTGTTGCAGCAGAATGAGCTAAGTACAGAACCAGAGGGCGAGAACTTTTTCACTGAGGTTAGGATGAATGAGCAATTATTATTATTGCAGAATGAGTTTTCTCCATCGGTGTCGGCCATGCTCACTAAGAAACCGGATCATCTAATTAATAGTAAACATTAATTATTTTTAATGGGAGTACGCTTTACTTATGTATCACCTGACCTTGTAAGGCTCCGGCTCCTCCTTCGGTCGCGGCTAATTCTCCATCCTGTAACAAAAAGATTTCATTAAAATAATTGTATTCCTAGCAACTCATGTGAGTTTCATTAAATAATTATGTGTTTGTATGAGTTATAAAATCTAGAATAAAAAAAAAATTGTAAAAATCAAAATAAAACATTTTTTCAAAAAAAAAAAAGTAAAAAAAATGTAACCAAAGTAACATTAAAAAAGAAAAAAAAAATGTGAATCTTAACTGTGATTTATTTGTTTATTTTTGTATAACAATGATGCGGAATCCATGGTTCCATCGTATAAAGTATATAATAAATTTTATTCCGCAGCAGCATAATAATTGCGCTTTTGTCAGCTGTAAAATCGGAAATGTATTTCTATACCCTCTTTTATAACTTATTGATTTTTGTAATCGTAATTATTATTATTGCTGTATTATGATCCCGGAAGCAAACGCACATTCCTCGATTAAATGTAAACTAAATTAACCTTAAAAAGCAAATTAAAGTATCGATTAAAAAATGATAAAAGACATTTGTTTTGCTATTTTCATGACACAAATAATTATTAGCGCGGCCTTACACATAATAATTGATAACGCAACTTCCTCATGACTTAGAATTTTATTTTTCCATGTGTTTTCAAATAGGGGAAGAAGAAAAAATCCTCACTAAAATGTCAGTAACCTCAATTGAAATACATTGCAGTAAAAGTATTAATACGGTATCTAATATTTAACCAGAATGTTTAATTGAAATTAGCCACTGAAAGCTTCGTGTCGATTACTTAGTAAACTTTCCAAGTAAAATTGGACATACTATTATTATTATTGATCCATCTTAAAACTACTCGTATTATCAGTTAATAATACAGGGTGTTCATAAAAGTTTATCCCAGTTTCAAGAGGCCACATTGTATTTATTAAATGTCATAACCAGTTCTAATAAAAACACAAGTATTTTATACATGCTCTAGTTTATTTTTGTAATTTACAAATGTTCAATTCGACTTCATTTGGCTGCACAGGCTAAGGAAAACGCAAAAAGTTAATTTCTCCTATAAGCGTATTAGCATTATCACGATTCACTGAGTTGATCTCTGTTGTCTGTGGATATTTGAAAGAAGGGTTTTTTAAGTTTCTAATAATTGCTGTCACATTGCTTCTACTGTATAATTATTATTATTAGCGCATATTTATTTGCATGTTGTTGTTTGTTTTGTTTTTCCTAACTTCAAAATAGAGATAATTTAATTTATATTTTCTACATAATCTTATTGTATTTATTGGTGTGGGGGCATTATTATAGCTTTAAATAGTACTGTAATGAATTAATAATAAAAAATTGTTTAAAAATTAAAATTTTCATCAAATTCGTATGCTGCTAGAAACTCTTACTACCATTTATAGAACAGATTAATAAATTTAGTGAAAAACAAAATGAAAAGTTAAAATCTATAAATAAAAAAAAGTTTGGACTTACAATTTTTTCTCTATCTTTGAGCATGATTAAGAGAAAACGATCCGTAAAGTTCACAATTTTTTCCGACATTTCCTCCGCTATTCTAAATTCAAGAACCAATTTTCACCGTGAATAATTTTAAGACCATCAAAATGTTGAAAGTTCCATTACGCGGGCTCTCACGATCCATTAATGCTCGCAATCCTTATCAAAATGGATTCCACTGAATAAAAATTGGGTTTCATAAGGTAAATCAGATATAAAAACAACTGCAAAACATTTCTGAGAAAAACTTACTCTTCTCTCCGATCACCTGTATATTTATTCCGGATGAATGCAACTTTATGGTTGTACCTGTTTATCCATAGGAGAGGCTCGTACCTACTAAACCTAAAAAGAAAGCTCTACTATATTTTTAAGTACATAAATTATGAAGAATTACTAAACTTGCAAAACTGGGTTTTGAAATCTCGATATAGAAACATAAAGAACCTTATTTCCATTACAAAAGAAAAAAAGCCAATGTTGCGTAGCTAAAAATTTCTGCTGTAAAAAAACTTTCGGACTGAAATTAAAAAAATTAATGCATTTCCACTAAATCACAGACAAAAATGTTATTTAAAGTAAAAAATAGAATGGCCACATTTTTGTTAGCACCGTTAGAAGTGTTAGTTAAAAGGTTAATCGAATAAATTAAAAGTTGTTAGTAAATAAACAAAATTCATTTAATTTTCTTTTATATAAAGACGTAAAGCACTTAGAATTTTTACCGGGTGGAACTTTATATTTCTTGAGCAGCGTGGCCACGTAGATCCATAGGGCCAGGACGTTGCTGGGGTACGGGTGTATATGGACGGCTCGTCTCGTCCTCCTTCGGTCGCGGCTAATTCTACATCCTGTAACAAAAAAAAAAGTCTTTAAAATCGTATTTCAAGAAACTCACGTGTGTTTCATTAAATAATTATGTGTTTGTTTAAGTTTTAAAATCTAGAATGAAGTTAAAATTACATTAAAGAAGAAGAAGAAAATGTGAATCTTTACTGAGATTAAAATAAGAAATTTGTAGAAGCAAAAACTGCGCCAAATAAATTTTTTTCCCAGTTTAAAATTCTGTTTTCATAACTTTTGTGAACTGTAAAATCGGAAATTGTATTTCTATACCCTAATTATAACTTATTGATTTTTGTAATCGTAATTATTATTTTCTGTATTATGATCCCGGAAGCAAGCGCACACATTCCTCGATTAAAAGTACACACACCGAATTAACCTTAAAAAAAAAAAAAAAAAATTAAAGTATCGATTAAAAACTGATAAAAGACATTTGTTTTGCTATTTTCATGACACAAATAATAATTATTATTATTAGCGTGGCCTTACAACCTAATAATAATAATAATTGATAACGCAACTTCCTCATGACTTAGAAATTTATTTTTCAATGTGTTTTAAAATAGGAATAAAAAAAAAACACCCTTCACTAAAATGTCAGTAACCTCAATTGAAATGCATTGTATTTGTATCTAATATTTAACCAGAATGTTTAATTGAAATTGGTCACTGAAAGCGTCGTGTCCTTTACTTAGTAAACTTTCACTAGTAAATTTGGACATATTATTATTATTGATCCATCTTAAAACTACTCGTATTATCAGTTAATAATATTAATTATCAGTAAAAATAATTAATACTTTGACATCTCCGCAAGGTCCTAACTCTGTGACAACAACGTCAATGACGATCGATTGAAGGACAATCGATTAATAAAACAATTTTTGTTAATTTTTGTAAGGCCAAAACACTCGAGTAATTAAAGTGGCTTTTCTTATCAGCCACATTCTTCAATTCTATTGGATAAAAATGGAAAAAAATAAGTATAAAAAAGGAAGAAGGAACCATCGTAAATCACAACCGACCTCAGCACAACTACTGAACTCAACGCAGCTGCAATTGTACCTCTCGATTCAACCATGAAGTCCTTGCTCATCTTCTCCTGCCTTTTGGCCCTTTCCTTAGCCGCGATGGACCCCGAATGGAATACGTTTAAAGCTCAGTTCAATCGTAAGTATAAGAACCCGACCGAAGAGGCTTTCAGGAAGAAGATCTTCCTCAACAACAAGATGACCATTGACCAACACAACCGCCTATACGAGGAAGGAAAGGTCACTTTCATCATGGGCATCAACCAATTCTCAGACATGGTAAAAAAACTTAATCTTTTAAAATATTATAAACAAAAAATCTTCAAATTATTTATTGAAATTTTCCTTAAGACCACTCAAGAGTTCAATGAACAGATGAGCGGATCCGTGATGGTTCCTCATGACCCATCCACGACAACGTAGGAGCCACTCCTGCTGCCTTCGATTGGAGAAACCAAAATTGCGTGACCAGAGTGAAAGACCAAGGCAGTTGCGGTTCCTGTTGGGCTTTCTCAGCCGTCAGTCAATGCTAATTTCAATAAAAAAATTTTAATTTGACAATAAAATAATGTTTTTTTTTGTTTCAGACCGGGAGCGTTGAATCCATTCAATGTATTCAAGCCGGAAAACTGATCGAAGTGAGTGAGCAGGAGCTGGTGGACTGCTCCCGAGGACAAGGCAACAGCGGATGCGCGGGTGGAAACCCTCAATTGGCTTTCCAATACATCATCAGCAATAATGGAATCTCCAAGGAAACGGCTTATCCCTACGTAGCGCAGGTAAAACAACTACTCTACTCGATAATAAAAATGTTTGTTTACATAAATTTGATTCAAGGATGGCGCATGCAATCGTCCCATTGGTCAAAACGGAGCCAACCTGCGAACTTATACGAGAGTGACGTCATTAAGTGAGGAAGCCTTGCGTAACGCGGTGTACCAGCAACCGACCACCGTGCTGGTCGATGCGGGCCACGTCTCCTTCCAGCAATACAATCAAGGTAATAGGTTGGATTTAATAAGTGTGGACTAGCCTTAATAAGGAAATGCGTTTAGGTATCTATTACGAAGCAGCCTGTTCGCAGACGGCGCTCAACCACGCTATGCTGGCGGTGGGTTTCGGGTCGGAGAGCGGCAACGACTATTGGCTGGTGAAGAACAGCTGGGACACTTGGTGGGGCGAAGATGGCTACATCCGCATGTCCCGAAACAGGAACAACAACTGCGGCATCGCCACACAAGCCAGCTACCCTGTCTACTAATTTAAAAAAACCAGTGGAACGTTAAGGGAAGCATTGCTTAAATTATTTAAATACTTTAGTACTAAAATGTAGCTTTCATAAACTTCTGGAATTGCTTCTACTGTATAATTATTATTATTATTATTAGCACATCGTCCGTTCATATATTTATTTGCATGTGGTTGTGAGATAGAGATAATTTAATTTATATTTTCTACATAATCTTATTGTATTTATTGGTGTGAGGGGCATTATTATAGCTTTAAATAGTAATGAATTAATAAAAAAAAATTGTTTAAAAATTAAAGCTTTCATTAAAATTCGTATGCTGCTAGAAACTCTTACTACCATAGTTTATAGAACAGATTAATAAATTTAGTAAAAAATAAATTAAAAGTTAAAATCTATAAATAAAAAAGTTTGGACTTACAATTTTTTCTCTATCTTTGAGCATGATTAAGAGAATACGATCCGTAAAGTTCACAATTCTTTTTGACGTTTCTCCGCTATTCTAAATTCAAGAACCAATTTTCACCGTGAATAATTTTAAGACCATCAAAATGTTGAAAGTTCCATTACGCGGGCTCTCACGATCCATTAATGCTCCCAATCCTTATCAAAATGGATTCCACTGGATAAAAAGTTGGGTTACAGACGGTAAAACAGATATAAAAACAACTGCAAAACATTTCTGAGAAAAACTTACTCTTCTCTCCGATCACGTACTGTATTTATTCCGGATGAATGTAACTTGATGGCTACCTGTTTTTCCATAGAAGAGGCTCGTACCTAGTAAACCTAAAAACGAAAGCTCTACTATATTTAAGTAAATAAATTATGGATAAGTACTAAACTTGCAAATCTGGATTTTCAAATCTCGATAGAAACATAACGAAGCTAATTTCCATAAAAGAAACGATGGGTGTACGGACTAAAATTAACAAAATGAATGCATTTCCACTAAATCATAAACAAAAATGTTAACTAAAGTAAAAATAATAGAATGCCCACATTTTTGTTAGCCCCGTTAGAAGTGTTACGGTAATTAAAATGTTAATCGAATGAATTAAAAGTTGTTAGTAAATAAACAGATTCATTTATTTCTCTTTTGCATAAAGATGTGAGGCACTTAGAAATTATACCGAGTGAAACTTTATTTCTTGAGCAGCGTGGCCACGTAGATCCATAGGGCCAAGACGTTGCTGGGGTACGAGTGTATATGGACGGCTAAAGCGAACTCCACCTCCTCTCCCTCGGCCAGGTGCACGCCCTTCACCCGCACCGCCTCCGACACGGTGGCCAGGTCAGTGTAGGCCATGCTCAAGGGGAAGCCGTTCATCTAATTAACATCAAACGTTAACTCACGGGTGCCAACCGCTTACAATAATTATGATCTCACCTTGTAAGCGGAGAGGATGGTCTGCAGCTGGGATGAAGTTTCCTCCTCGCTCCTCTCTTCTTCTTCCATTGAACAGCTCCCGTTGCGACTATTCTCCATTCTAAACAACAAAGTAAACAAAGTCTATTAAATTACATTCAAAAGTAATGACGCAAGTTTCGAAACATGAATAAATCAATCGAATTTTAATGAAAATGATTTATTTTTTATATGTTTTCATTAATTAACATCTCCCATTTAATAATTAAAAAAATAATTTTTAGAATATGACCTCTACAACTGAGTCGGCACGTGTAAACATGCTCACTTTGACGGCTTTTGCGGACTTCCAGCCTGCACCTGCCGACTGCATCTCGGCACGTGCCGGCACTCGGTTGTAGAGGTCACATTCTAAAAAATGTTCTTTATTATTAAATATGGGAGGTGTTAATTAATCTAAATTTTAAGAAAATAATTAATTTTGATTAAAATTCGACTGATTTATTCATGTTTCAAAACTAGCGTCATCCAACGAACACCCTGTATAATAGTAGCGGAAAGCGTACTTTTGCAGTAGCTTCTTGAGCGTGTTTGAGCAGTGTCTGTTGAAGGACGTCTTGAACCTCTTCCGCCACCTAATCAGCTGACCCTTGAGGTGCTCCTCCACCCTGGCCTCCAACCGCTCCACGAACTGCCCGTCGGTCTCCTTGTACTCCAACCGCTCCGGCTAATTAAAAGAGACACCAAAACACATTAAATAAACCCACGTAGACGATAGCGATTGTACCTGGAGAGAGGGGAGAGCGGGCTGAGGGAAGGCGGCGTCGAACAGCGGCCTCCAGCGGCTGCGGTTGCTCAGGTCGAAAGTCAAGTGCGCCGGTTCGCACGAGCGCTGCACGTTGAGCCACACGTTGTGCTGGTTGAAGACGCAGCCCACGCTCACCAGAGGGCAGAAGCAGTCCTGCAGGGAGAAGCGCTCTCCGGTCCACGCCTTCCACACGCTCCACGACCCATCCACCGTCTCCCGACTCAGCACCACCACGCACGCGCCCTCCGGAATCAACACACCTACGGTACAACAAAAAAAAACCATTCAATTAATCAAATGATACAATTTAGGCAGGATTTTACTATATGGTGTTCTTTGGATGACGCTAGTTCGGAAACGTGAATAAATAGGTACAACTTTAATGAAAATTAATAATTTTTTTATATTTACATTAATTAACACCTCCCATTTAATAAGAAAAAAAACAATTCTTAGATTGTGACCTCTACAACTGAGTCGGCACGTGTTAATGAGCTCGAATAAATTTTCATTTATTCAATGGTAGATGCCGACACGTGCCGAGATGCAGTCGGCAGGTGCAGGCTGCAAGTCCGCAAAAGCTTTAGCCGTCAAAATGAGCGCGTTTACCCGTGCCGACTCAGTTGTAGAGGTCATTATCTAAAAATTGTTTCTTATTAATAAATTGGAGGTGCTAATTAATGTAAATATAAAAAAAAAATAATTAATTTTCATTAAAATTCCACTGATTTATTCATGTTTTAAAACTAACGTCATCCAAGTAGAGTATTGATGTTGGAAGACTGACTTTTTTAACACCGCCTGTCCACCTCACCATGTATAAATTATTCCTTTCCTATACACGATGTTATTGATAGGCGGCGTTCAAAAAGTCAGTCATATGTCATTTTAAGCATATGTATTTGGCATTTATCGTTTTGAGTGCAAACTCAAGTAGTTTAAGTGAATTCGAAGTGACGTGGGCTTACCGACGAGAAGCCAAGCCTCCTTCTTCATGTGCAGGAAGTAGTTGCAGAGCAGCAGCGAATGGTCGTTCTGGTCGCCCACTAACATCTCCACGAATTGCTATTCATTATAAAAAAAAAAAAATTTTAAACCAAAAAAAAAAATTTTAGAACAAAAAAAAATTTTAGAACACAAAAAATTTTTAGAATAGGACTGCAAAAAAAATTTTAAACAAAAAAAAAATTAAGAAACCAAAAAATAAAATTTTTAAAACAAAAAAAAAAATTTAAGAAACCAAAAAAAAAAAAATTATGAAACCCAAAATAAAAAATTTAGGAAACCAAAAAAAATTTAGAAACCAAAAAAAAAAAATTTAAAACCAAAAAAAATTTTCGAAAAAAAAAAAAATTGAAGAAACCAAAAACAAAACAAAATTTTAGAACAAAACAAAATTTTAGAACAAAAAAAAAAATATTTTAGAACAAAAAAAAATATTTTAAAACCAAAAAAAAATTTTAGAACAAAAAAAAAAACAATATGTTAGAACCGAAAACACAGTGTAGAAGCGACTTACGTCATTGGTGGTCCATATGTCGTACTGTCCGGGAAAGACCACTACTTCCGGCAGGAGCGGAATGAGCGAGACGAAGCGCGCCACGCCTTCCTCCGCTCCTTCCGCTTTGACGTCATAGGGCGGCGGCGGAGGCAGAGGGCGCACGAAGCGCGTGACCAGCACCGACTTCCCCTGCACGTCGATGACCGTCATCTTGAACTCCCTCTTGGGGAAGGCCAACCGGAAGTCCTTAGCCATAGCCTCCGCCCGCTCCACCACCTTCTCGCTCTCCCTGCTCTCCACCTGGCCGTGGAAGGGCAGCGGAAGTGGGAGCGTGGGCTCCAGGGTGAGGAAGAGCGTGAGGTACACTTCCTCCTTCACCTCGCCGGAAGTGTAGCCCATGAGGACTGAGGGCGTGTCCATGCGGAAGGTGCCCTCCACGCGGCCGTTGAGGTAGAGCGTGGCGAAGGGCAGCACGAAGGCGCCCAGCCACCGCCGCTCCACGCGCTGGTGCACGTGAGACTTCCGGTCGCGGTCGTCCTCCAGCATGTCGATGGCCACCTCGTCGAACAGGTTGAAGTACACGCTGTCCCGCACCTTCTGCAGGTTGGCCGGAGACAGGTCGTGGTGGGGCGCGCGGAACTCCAGCTGCAGGTCCTCGTTCCAGCAGGGGTTGGGGCCCCAGCTGCTTCCGGTGCTCACGCTCTGCTGCTGGAACGACACTTCCACCACCGGACGCACCAGACACTCCATGGCCACTGGAGCAGCAGCGGCGGAAGTAGAGGCAGCCGTCGAGCGACCGTACACACCCAGCCTAAAAACAAAATCATTAGGAAAAAAAAATTCTAAAACGTTTGCCGCCCCTGGATGCTCTCATAGAGTTAACATTAAGTAAATAATAAGATAGCTGCCCCGCATCACACCTTTTTCAGTGCAGAGCGCAATGTGGTGCAGCTCGCCTTTATTTACCTAATGTTAAGTGAATGAGGATGCTAAGGGGCAGCCTAAAATATAAATGCTCAAAATTCGAAATAACGAGGTTTTTTACGCTCAAAAATCGAATTAAAGAGGTTTTCCATGCTCAAATTTCGAATTAAAGAGGTTTTATATGCTCGAAATTCGATTTAACGAGGTTTTTATACTCAAAAGATTCGAGTTAAAAAGGTTTTTAATTCCCAAAATTTGAGGTTCTTTTTTATTGATTAAAATTCTAATTAATGAAGTTTTCTTAAACTAAAAATTCGAATTAAAGAGGTTTTTAAAGCTCAAAATTCGATTTGACGAAATTTTTTACAGTCAAAATATTCAAATTTAAGAAGTTTTTATGCTCGAAATTCGATTTTACGAGGTTTTTTTTTTTATTGTTTAAAATTCAAATTAAAAAAGTTTTTTTTTTTTTGTTTGAAATTCGAATTAATGAAGTTTTCTTAAACTAAAAATTCGAATTAACGAAGATTTTAGCTCAAAATTCCAATTAATGAGGTTTGTTTTTTCGGTTTAAAATTCGAATTAAAGAGGTTTTTAAAGCTCAAAATTTAATAAGGTTTTTTAATTGAGTTTTCTCAATGACTTAACATTAAGTACTGTAAATAATAAGATAGCTGCGCCGTATAACACCTTTTTTCAGTGCAGAACGCTATGCGGTGCAGCTCGCCTTTGTTTACATAATGTTAAGTGAACGAGGATGCTAAGGGGCAGCATAAAATAAAATGTAATAATTTTTCACCTGTTGTTCCTCGGGGTCTCCTTCCTCACCGGCACGTTGAAAGCGTTGGCCACGTTGACCAAAAGAGCGACGTTGTTTCCGGTGACGTTGTGGGCGTAGGTCACCTTCCGCCGGTCCTTGCGCGTGGGCTTCAACGGCCGCCTGTTCTCGGTGAGACCGCGGTAGATGCTGCTGCCCAGCGCCCCTATGTTGGGGATCTCGTCCTCCATCACCACCTCGCTCAGCGACTTCCGCTTCCGGTGGGCCAACTGGTACTTCCACCACACCGCCTCCCTCACCTTACTCAAGTACCGCACCACCTTCGACCGCCTGGAGTCGGGATCCGCTCCGCCTTCTTCCGCCTCCTCCTCTCCGTCATCCTCCTCCGCGACGTCTCCTACGCTCCCTTGCAGACGACGCTCTTCCACCAGGCGGCGCTCGTAAGCCTAACAAATATAAATTAATTAAATAAATACTGTACACAGTCCTCTTTTTCAGGTTTTTTTAGGGTCAAAATTCAAACTACCGGTAATAAAAAATTTTATGGTCAACAATCAAATTAATGAGGTTTTTTTACGCTCAAAATTCGAATTAATAAAATTTTTTATGCTCAAAATTCAATTTAAAGAGGTTTATTTACAGTCAAAATTCGAACTAATAAAATTTTTTATGGTCAACATTCGAATTAATGAGGTTTTTTTACGCTTAAAATTCGAACTAATAAAATTTTTTATGGTCAACATTCGAATTAATGAGGTTTTTTTACGCTTAAAATTCGAACTGATAAAATTTTTTACGGTCTAAACTCGATTTAATGAGGAGGGGGGTTTTTTTTGTTTAAAGTTCGAATTAAAGAGGTTTTTAACGCTCAAAATTCAAACTAATAAAAATTTTTAATGTCAAAATTCGATAAAGATTAAAGAGGTTTTTTACGCTCAAAATTCGAATTAATAAAATTTTGTATGTTCAAATTTGGAACTAACGAGGTTTTTTATGCTTCAATTTCGAATTAACGAGATTTTTAATGCTTAAAATTTGAATTAAAGAAGTTTTTTTTTAGGGTCAAAATTCGAACTAATACAAATTTTTATGGTCAACATTCGAATTAATGAGGTTATTTGTTGTTTAAAATTAGATTTAAAGAGGTTTTTTTAGGCTCAAAATTCGAATTAATAAATTTTTTAGCTCAAATTTGAAACTAACGAGGTTTTTATGCTTCAAATTCGAATTAAAGAGGTTTTTTTACACTTAAAACTCGAATTACATGTAATAAAATTTTATATGTTTAAATTTCGAATTATCAAAGTTTTTTAATGCTCAAAATCGAATTAAAGAAGTTTTTTTAGGCTTAAAAGTCAATTTTTAAAAAAGTTTTTTTTTTGTTCCAAATTGGAATTAGCGAATTTAGCTGTGGACAATTGCAATGAATGAGATTTAGGGTCGAATTCAGAAACGACACTTGAGTGTGCACGTGCACTCACAGAGCGCAATCTATCTCAAAATTACAATAGTTAGTAGAAGTTTTCATTCCATAGTTGTAATATTGAAATAGATTGCGCTCCAAGAGTGCTCACTCACTCTTAAGTGTCGTTTCTGAATTTGACCCATAACCCTCTCAAAAACACTTGAAATGTGTTCGAAGTATAATTATCGAAGCTTGTTTTCGTCTTAAGCAAAAAAGAAAGAAACCCAAAATACATTCTATCTCAGCGATACTCTAAGGCATTACCTGAAAGACGGAAGGGTCCACTTCCGCCGCGTGCATGGGGATCATGCGCAGCGCCGCAAACTCCTTCACCTGCGAGTCTCTGAGTCGGATGAGGCGGAAGCGAGTGTTGTTCCGGAAATCTTCTTCCTCGCGCTCTCCTTGCACAAAATCGAACGGGCTTTGTAAGTTGTCCAAGCGGAAGTACTCGTTCCGGCCGTCTCGGAGCAGACCACTCTGAGAAAAATAGAACCACGTTAGAAAAGTAAATTAATTTCGCCGCGGAGTAAGATTACCTGCAGACGGTGGAAGAAGAGAGCGTTGTCGGGGTCGTTGGGGTCCAATTGGCTCTCCTCCGTCCATCGCTTGGCCTTCTCCGCGTCCCACCCCGTCCCTCCTGCTCCAGGCAGAAGCAGTCGATGGCGAGGGCCTCTTTTCCTCTCCTCACCCGCTCCTTCGCCGCTCCAACGTACGGAGCAGTGAAGGCTGCCCGTGGTCAGCAAGTCCGCGCCTATTTGCAAAAGGAAAAAGTAAATAAAAGCAATTGTACCTGTATAAAAGCAATGACTTCACAAAGAGGTTACATTAAAAAGTACTAAAAATTTTTGTACAACAAATTCACGTGGAAAAACAGGGGAAAAAACTAATAAAAAAAAATTAAAATTATTCAAAAAAAACTACAATTGGCTTTTCAAAATATTGTAAAATCTTTAACAAAAAAAAATAATAAACTGGAGAAAAAAAAGCACTCAAAAACCTGGAAAGAAAATCACGCAAAAACTGCAGAAAAACAACTCAAAAAACTATAAAAAAAAATCATGAAAAACACTTTAAAAAAACTAGAGAAAAATACTTAAAAAAAAAACTGAGGAAAAAACTCAAACAACTGAGAAAAAACACTCAGAAAACTGGAAAAAAAAAACTTTGTTAAAAAAAAAACACTTAAAAGACTAGAGAAAAACATTTACAGTAAAAAGACAGAAAAAAAGACTAAAAAAAAATCCAAAAACTGCGAAAAGAAACAAAAAAACAATTCAAAACACGGGAAAAAGACTTTTAAAAAACTGGGAAAAACAATTCAAAAAACTAAGAAAAAACCACTCCAAAACCGCAAACAAACCACTCATAAATCTGAGAAAAATTCACTAAAAAAAAACTGGGAAAAAAAAAACAGGCAAAAAAAAAATGCAAAAAACCACACAAAAAATTGGAGAAAAGCACTAAAAAAAACTGAAAAAAAAAAAAACAAACACTAAAAACCAGGATAACAATCAAAATACTGTACTGGTGAAAAAACACTCAACAAACTGGGAAGACATTACTTTAAAAGTATGGCTTCTGCTTACCGCTGCCCACAGCCTCGTGCTCCCACTTGACCAACCGGTGGTCCGCGAACTGCACGCTCCTTCCGCCACCTTCCTCGTCATCAACATCTTCCGACTCCATCTGGCCTTCGTCCGACGGACTCACGTACACTTCGGCCATCAAGTGAGGAGCGGTCAGCGCATTGGCCATCCGCTCGTAGATCTTGAAGCAGAGTCTGCACTCCTCCTGCGCTACCTTCAGCCGGAACTCCTCGCCGAAGCTCACGCTGAACTCTTCGCTCAGCCGCCTACACAAAAGCGGCTTAACACTAGTGTGGTTCAATGGAATGCAATTGTACCTACTTGGAATCGGTTTGAGTGACCAACTTGTCGTTGCAATAGACCTTGACCAACATCTCGCACCTGCGCATATCGTTCCGTCTCTTCTGCTCCAACCTACACACACCGGAAATACAATTATTAATGACAAGGGAAAAGAAAAGGGCAATTGTCACCTGGGACATTGGTCGTAGGGAGCGAGAGGAGCGCAATGCTTCAACTCTACGTACACTTCCGGTTCACCTGCAAAGCAAATAAAATCATTACTTCGTCTTAACCGAAAAAAATTTTAGAACACAATAAAAATTTTTTGAAACAAAAAAAATTGTAGAACCAAAAAAAAAAAAATTGTAGAATCAAAAAAAAATTTAAAAGAAAAAAATATTTTAAACCAAAAAAAAATTGTAGAACCAAAAAAAAAAATTTTAGAACCAAAAAAAAAAATTTTAGAACCAAAAAAAAATTTTAAAACCAAAAAAAAATTTAAAACCAAAAAAAAAAAAAAATTGTAGAACCAAAAAAAAATGTAAAAGAAAAAAATATTTTAGACCAAAAAAAAAATTTTAGAACCAAAAAAAAAAATTTAAAACCAAAAAAAATTGTAGAACCAAAAAAAAAATTTTAGAACCAAAAAAAAATTTAAAACCAAAAAAAAAAAAAAATTGTAGAACCAAAAAAAAATTTTTTTAAACCAAAAAAAAATTTTTTTAAACCAAAAAAATTTTAGAACCTGAAAAAATTTTAGAACAAATAAAAATTTTTGAAGTGTGTTCACCTATGTTCCTGCGATTGGCCTTAGCGTTGCTCTCCACCCTCGTCCGGGTCTCTTCCTCGTCGAAGGCACTTCCGTCGTGCCGGGCCACCTCCCGCGCCTCCTCCACTTCCTCCTCGATCTCCTTGCTCCACCGCAGCCCATCCTCTTCCGGCTCCACGTTCCTCCTGCAAAAGCAACAGGAAGTCTCAACAAGAAACCAAGAAAATTAAATTCTGCAATTGTACTTTGAGATGAAGAGTTGGTGAGGTGTTGCGTTGTAGCCCTGCGATTGCCTCAGCGTTTTTAACTCCAGCCATGTTTTCAGTAGGTGCTTCAGCACGCTCCGCTCCGACCGCTCCTCTTCGCTCAGCCGAGCTCGCAGCTGCTGCATCTCTCGGCGGTACATGTCCACGCGGGACCCCGGACCGGCCGCTCGCGCCCCCAGCACACCTTCACGCACCAGCTCCAGCTGAAACACAAATAACGGCGGATTAAAACAACGGAAATGGATGTGGAACGGAATTATAATGGTCTATCGATATAACGAAATGTGGAACGTATTTTAAAATGAAATTTCAAATTTTATTTTAAAACGAAATTTCAAATTTTATTTTAAAACAAAATTTCAAATTTTATTTTAAAACGAAATTTCAAATTTTATTTTAAAACTGTACTGTAAATTTGGAATGTTTTTTTTTTTAACGAAATTTCAAAAAAAAAATTTCAACGAAATTTGGAATGTTTTCTTAAAATGAAATTTCAAAAAAAAATTTTCAACGAAATTTGGAATGTTTTCTTAAAATGAAATCTATATTACTAAAGCGCTAGCCCTTCTTTTGGCACGTGCATGTAATGGTGTTTGAAATAATTTTTCTGTAATCGTCTGTAATCGTCTGTAATCTGTAATCGTCTGTAATATCTATATTACTAAAGCGCTAGCATTTCTTTTGGCTGTAATTTTTTCTTTTCTTTTTCT
>JAQGAY010000293.1:0-33179 GCA_034698085.1 Polydesmus angustus | reverse complement strand
TCTAAACCAAAATAAAAAATCTAAACCAAAATAAAAAATCTAAACCAAAATAAAAAATCTAAACCAAAATAAAAAATTTAAACCAAAATAAAAAATCTAAACTAGAATCTAAACCAAAAACCAAATTTTTGGTTATTTTATTAATTAATTTTTACCTTGTATTTTTAAAGATTTCTCTCACCGGGCGCATGATGATTCTTTGCATATCCCGACGAAACAGCGCTGTCTACCGTTCAATCTTTGATAGAAGTCGAAGGATAGAAGCATCCATCATCGCTAGTGAAATTTTAATTAATAGAATAAATTATTATTAGATTTTATAACAACTTCCTAGGTTTATAATAACAAATAAGCTTACCACAAGCAAGGCGCGCATACAATCGCTGACGGTTGTTTTAAAATGACAAAAACTTTCGGCGGAAGTTGGTACCCAAACTTCAGCTCTTCCGAATGAGGCTTCAGATAGTTTTAATTGTAGGTGACGAATGAGTTTTAACAAATTTTAAAAAAACTATTTTAATTATGGTTTAAATGTTTTATTGTTCGGCATTATTTTGTTTGTTCCTGCAACTAATACCGAACAAATAAGAAAAGTACGTAAATAGCTTTCATCCAAATTCTTTAATCTTGAACAAGCTATAGCTATATAACTTTAAGGCATACGAAAATAAATTCTTGATAATAAACAAATTTAATATTACATTTATAGTTATTGCACAAAAATTAATAATAATAATATTTAAAAAAAGTACCGTAGCTATAATAATAGTATTGTACTATAATAATTACTACGTAACTAAATCTGCATTTTGAAACAATAATAATACAAAACTTATAAATATTTACATATATGCCATAAAAAAAACTAATAATAAAAAATCTATCAACGCCAAATGTACGTAACTTCCCTAATAAACATTAAAATATTAGTCGATGTAACTCGTAACGTTGAAAAACGCGTGGTGGGCCCTTCAATTGTCAATATTTATAATACAAAATGTAATAATATTGTGAAATATTATTTCAATTTGTGGAATAATAACGTCAGTTAATAAAACTAACAACTTTAATCAATTTAAAAACAAAATAGTTTAATATAATTTTTTCAATCAACAGTTTGATTACTGCGTGACAAAACTGTTTAACAAGATTGGAAATTTAATAATACATGTAAAAATAATATTATTACGAAAACGTCGTTGTGCAAAATACAAATATAATTATAATTCTGTATTTAGAAATGATTTCTTTTTGTTCCTTTGCTTTAAAAAACACACAAAATATAATTTTTTATATAATCTACAGTTAATATCTTATTTCAAATCTCAAAAAAGAAAAAAAAAATAGACTAAATTACATAATGTAAAAAATTGTGACAATAAAAAAATGTAATGTATACGAATGTTGCAAGTAATGTACTTATACTGGCAAATAAATTCTGAACAAAACCAATTCTCCGTCTAACAAAAACTTCTTAAATACTCTGATTAATATTTGAACAATCTATAATAAATCATAGTTATAATTATTTCTGTGATGGGCTAGATGAGGAAAATATTTTTGTCTGACGAATTGTCTATGACAAAATCGTTGTGAAAAGAGCTGCAAAATATGATATACAAATACTCGTGCTGATCGGAATTTAAGATAGTTCAGTTCCCTATTTTGTTCCGATTTGTTCAAGTGGAACCTCTCCTCACGTCCAAATATGTTTTTGCGTAAAAGAGAGCCTCAATTGCGTAAACAATAAAATTAAAAACGCCGAAAGACTGCAAGAAAGAAAAAACGAGACAATTAATTAGTCTAAAAGTTTTATTATTACATTTTTTTATAAATTTTGATTCAACTTACACCAGCGGCTAAATTTGCATCGTAATTCATATACAAGTGCCATGGGAAAAAGTGATGCTTTGCTGTTTCTACCAACAACACAATGAAGGCGATAAAGTAGAAAAATGACGCCAAACTACAATATCCTAATTCCTAATTAAAAATAAAACAACAAAAAAGTTTCAAAACAATTCACTTTTAGAAACAAGAAAAAAAGCAGCTTTACAAAATCTAGAAAATCGTATTTTCAAGTTTTGAAATATTATTTTTTTGAAGTTTAAAACGTTGTTTTTCAAGTTCTAAAATATTGTGTCTCAAGCTCTGACATAATTGTTTTTCTAATACATTGTACTGTAATATAGAAAATACGAGTATTTTAAGTCATTTCAGATGCAATACTGTTAAACAAGCACAATTTTTAAATAAGATTTGTGAATGTCAAGTGTCACAGCATTTACGTATAATAATTACACCAAATCTTAATATTCCCTCACTACGCTTAAATTTAGTTAACAAGTCTATGTTTATTATTTGAGTTCTATGACCAGTTTTTTAAAAATATTTTATACGTTAACCCAAAATAAAAATAATAGTTGCAGGCAATAGAATGTTTTTTTTCGCCTGACGAGCATTTAGTGAATGAGCAAGTAGGCTATTGATAAGAGTGGTCATCAGTTCATCCGCTGTCAACGGAAGAAAAAAAATGAAGTGACCGTGACTTTGTAAACATCTGCCGTGTCCTCAATCGCAATCAATTACGAATTGAAAACAACAGAAATTAAATAAATAATATTTATATAAACCGGATTTTTAATGTATTCGGGAAATGACTAATTATCATTATAATTGTAAATGTCTGGACATTATCTCGACGCCAAATGTAATTAAAACCCCCCAAAAAAGACATTTATTTTCAGAACTAATATAATACCTCATTCTAACTGTCTCTTATTAATTTATATATCGCATCCCCACTAATATATTTTTTATACAATATACCGTAATTATTATTATCACAGATAACACTTGTGTTGATACATATGACAATAAGTTTAAACAAGCACTTTTTTTATGCACAATGACGTTAATAATAATTAAAACCAATTTAGAATTTCTAAATAAAGAAAATAATTTGATAATTTGTATACAATTCATTCAATTATTAAAACTATAAATTTAAAAAAGTAATAAAAATTGTATTTGCAATTTATACCCTACTGTCAAATTTAAATTTTAAAATCTCGTCTGTTTAAATTTTTTTTTTTTGTTATAATACGTATAGTGCATAATTTCTTTAAATAAAGCAATTAAAATACAGCAAAATTAATAAAATTCTATCGTCATAACAATTGTATAACCGCTTATAATTAACATTTCAAAATAAAATTCAGAAATGAATGTTAAAAAACAAACAATAATTCGAGGTTCGCGAACACAAAATAGTTAAAATCGACTAAGCTGTCATTATTATATTACTGAAATTGTCTATGCGTTCAAGTTAAGTAAATAGAAGTACTGTAGTGTTGTTGATTTAAGTGTTTTGTTTTTCTAATCTAGAAGTCTAAACGTCATTTTAATTTAAGTCATCAACTATTTTTAAGGTTGCACCTTAAAATTTAAAAATTTGGATAACTTAACTGAACAAATAAACAATAAACAAATAGATAATAACATTAGCTACAGAAAGGAAAAAAATGGAATATAATGATTGGCTAGGCCTTGAACTTACCAAAAGAAGCCATGGGAGATTGATGACGGAAGTGAGCGAAAAGAAATGAATACAGGCCCAGATGAAAGTGAAAATAAAACAGAAGACGGCTACGAAAACGAACCAATGGCCAGCATCAAACACAGGTGGTGAGGCACAGGCGATACAAACAATACCAAATACCTATTCACACAAAAAAAAAAACAACATTAAAAATTATGATAATCCTAGCGCTCAATTTTATTTATGATTAAAATTATTAAAATCATTCTTAGTAATTTTATAATAAGAGTAATTGAAAGCGGTTGTTTGGAAGGCTATATGGTTGGAGTCAGCTTGCACAGCCTTGAAGAAGACAACATTTTTAAATAACGATGCGTTAACGTTTCATTGTGCAACTAGCGTTAAATAGAATATAAAATCAAAAATATTTTCTGAAACTTTATGCTTGTTGATTCAACTGGCTACAAAAAATTTTATCGTTTATACCGTACGAAATATGCAATTTCAAATTTTCAATCATAGCCTACTACTTAAAAATTAAATGTACGACTTTGTAATTAGCGCTGATCAGAGAAATTGTTGTAAACTAGCCTTTTAATTTTTGAACTTAATCATTTTAATCTACTCTTAATCCTTGTTAATTCTCAGTCTTTAAAAAAAATTAACAAAATTAAAAAAAATCTACTAGATTGAAGATGGAAGGCTAACACGATTTAATTACATTAAAAGGCAAATACTGTATTCAAATCAAAGACTTTTGATTTCATTTTTACGTTCTCGAATATAGTTTTCCTTGCCTTGAATTACTGAATTTACCTAATGCTTTATCTTTCTTACAAGCTAATTTAAATACAATACAATTTTTTTAATATTTCTATCTGATTGATTTTTTAAGCGATAATGTTTACATTTTAATAAAATCCTTCAAATTTTTCAATGCAACTTGACAGTTAACAATACAGTCTACACTTATCAAATTGAAATACCGGTAATCATTTAATGTAATAAGTGTTTCCTCTTATTTACTAAAAAAAATTGAAATATCTTTGAAGCATCATTCTACTTCTTCAAGTTTTTTATTATAAAAAGAAATGTATCGTTGATTTAATTTTAAATGCCGTTCATTAATTTAATAAACTTTAATTAACGTTTCCAAACTGCGTTATAATAAAAAAATACCGGTATATTTTTATTTTTAACACTATTTCACTAAGACTATAAAGAGAAAAGTGAAAGTATTTAATATAATTTTGGCACTCAGTATTTACTTAGCATAAATCTACTTTAATAATAAATAATAATAAAATCTAAAAAAAAACAAAAATTTAAATGAAAACTCAAATAATAAAACAAAATATTTACGGTAGATTGGCATAGAGTGACAGCTGATGTTTTTGAGTTACAGTAACTACAGTGGTGGTAAATTAATCCTTGTAGGTCAAGACAATTGGGTCACTCAACTACTGTATTAACTATTTACATGTACACGCAACTGCTATAATCAAATGAATATAAATTATCTCCAATTTTCAATTGACTGAAATAGCCTAAATCTCGACATCTCACCACTTTATGTTATTATCCTTATTTTTCAAACCATTTTTAGGTCAGTCTGTACTGATTGAGAGCAGTGTTTCAAATAGCGCTAATAGAACCCAACAACAAACAATACTCGAGTAAAAAAAAATAATAACATAAACAACAACAAAAAAAAACAATATTTACTTAAACTTAAGCTGCGGTTAAAGCCAATTTCTTGCAAAACACTTTTCACCTACACCAAATCGTGTTTTTTCAATGCTAAAGATCAATTATTCCGTAACACCCAATTTTCACTAAGTTATGTCCATCCATTACAATTACCTCAACATTATACTTTTTTTACATTATTTGCGCATGCGCAAAATAAGAAAACAGTCACGATTTGACCAAAAAATGGTACTTGCAGCCTCTCCCCTAAAATGTATTCCCACGTAAAAAAAAAATGTTATACAAAAATGCAGGGCATTCAAAAAAAATCATGGATATTATAGATTTTTAATATGGGCGTGTCATCACTCTTTTAAGGTCTACGTAGAGGGCCGAAAACAATCTTTTTTTCACGCAAGCATTTGAATAGCAAAGCGCTAGCACTCGAATCAGACAGATCGATTTTGCCATCCATTGTCCATTAGCATAATAACAATAGGTCAGATGGTCCGTAGGAAAAGCCAGCGGGGAATCAAAAATATCCCAAAAAAATTATAAAAACAAGGAGATAAAATTTTTTAACAAAAAGGTTTGTTGTACAAAAGGTACTTATATTTGCACCCCACAAACTCACTTTTTTATATTATTATTATTATCATTGACGAGTGATCCAAGGTACACTCAAAAGAATCCCTCAAACATGAAGAATAAATTTTGAACGATATTTTCCCACTCTTTTACTAAATTTTCCAGTCTTTATGTAATTTATTACTGTATACGCACTTTATTTTCTCCTTATCAATTTTTTCATTAGCCTTTTTTTCAACTACCGGTATACTGACAGCATAGTATATATATTTTTTCCATTTTGGGCGACCTTTTACGAAAGTTTCACGCATTTAATTTTTCACTAATTTTTTTTCTGTTTAAAAATGTAATCAGTACTGTAATTTATTTTTTCAGCGAACCGGTAGGTGAAATTTTTCTATCACGCCTTAGTTTTAACTGCTTTCCTAAAACATGAACATCGAATTTAATCTCCCTGAAATAATAAATAACCTCACGCACACGAACGCATTTGGATGGTTATAAAAAATACCCCTCCCTAAATCGTTAGAAAAATTATTAACATAGTCTTATACAAAATTTTCCCCGCATTATTTAGTAATGAAAAAAATCTAATTATAAATTATTAAAATACCGGTATCATGAATATTATATACGGTAGTGCATTCTATTAAAACTAGTACAATTATAAATTTAAAAAATATATATATTGTCGCTTAATGTGAAAAATTTGACCGAGACATTGTTAAACTTAAGCCGAAAAATGTTACTGCATTTATTTATAAAATAAAAATTAAGTAAAATCAAGTTGAACCACTTATTTAATACGCGTGCAAACCGATTAAAAAAATGAATGTAACTGAAGCGTGTTTGAAAACGCTTCTACAAACGATTCCGTTAATTCGGCTTTCTATTTTTCGAAAAAAGTTCAATTTGAATTTCAGCATGAGGAAACGGAAGTTGGAAACAATGACAAAATTATATAATGTCACAGAATGTTGCCTTTTAAGTAGTTTTGAGGCATGAAAACATCACCGGTAACGTCGCGTCTCAGTTTTATGTCACCTTCTAATAAAAAAAAATATTACCGGTAAGCATAATTTTAAGTTTTTTTTTTAAAAAAAAAGCATCTTCAATTATTAATATAATGCAAATTCAAGTTTTTCGATCAATTATTTAATATTTTTCAAAAATTTAAATAATACGGTACTCCGTATATCTAATTTATTTTTAGCGAATAACAGGGAAAAATTAAAAAATGCAAAACCAGTTTTAATAGCTAATTTTTAAAAAATGCAATTAGAAATAAACATTTCGAACTATTATTTCTAATAACAGAACAAAAAAAAAATATATGTATATATTATGTATATATTATATATATATGTATATATTATATATATATATATATATATACCGTACATATACAGTATATAATTATATTTGTAATTAAATTATAATTAATTATACATGTACTGTATTCAAAAGTTGTGCAATTTTTTATTCATGTACATTGTACATCATAGGACATTTTTCACCTTTTAATTAAAAGTAAAAATTTTTTAGCCAAAAGCTAAATCAGAGAAAAAATAAACTTAACTCAGCAGAATTTCAAACCAAATCATTGGTTTAAAGTAAAATTCACTACATTAGTTTCATAATTTCAGTAGTGTAAAAGCAAATTAATTTCCAAGTGAGACTAATACCAGATTTGTAATTTGCATAATTATGTTGACTTCACATCATTTCTTATACAATAATTCTGTGTTCTACAGAAAAAAAAAACCGCTGCAAGTAGATGTGAATAATATATTACAATGGCAACATTTCCGGCATAGTCTGTATATCAATAGAATGTGGAAGTCTTGAAATATCTATTATATTATTCAACTTCATAGATGCATGCACACGTTCTAAGCCGTTCACCGGATGTTGATACGCTTCTTTTCTAACATTTTATTTAAAAATTTAAACATTGCAGAACAGTTGGTGTTTACCCTCATCTTTTTTATTATTTAAAAAAAAATAAAAAACTAATATTAACTTTTACTATACTGCGTGAAACGAATGGATGATTATGTATGCGCCAATGACTTTACCTAATCATTTTCTAACAATACATAAATTTGCGAAAGCTCTTTTTTTAATACTGTCGTGAAATAATAAGCTTTTTAAAATTAGATTAAAATAAATAGATTTCCGGTAAAGTTAAATTTACTTGAAATAATCCAAACTAAATCCTTGTGTTTTCTAAAAACAACAATAAAGGAAATTGAACAGTCTTCTAAAACATGAACAAAATATGAGAACGTGTAAAGTTTAGTACAGGAACTTTGATTCAGAAGATACAGAATATAATTTCTAAAGAAATACACTTAAAATGTTTTCTATTTCTGGTTAATTTCAATTTTTACCTAATTTTCTAAAAAAAAAATAATAAACTTAAATAAATATATGAGAAAAATGTATTTAGTTAAAGTTAAAACGGAAGTTTTTTAAAAAGTTGAACTTCTTGTTAATAACTTAAAAAAAGAAAAAAAAATGCCTTCCCCCATGTTTTAGATAAAGTGACTATTATTTTTTTTTTTTTTTTTTTGAATAAAACTTTTTATTATTTTTCTATTAAACTATTCAAAGTTGCAACACATATTACAATCTCACAATGGTATCCAAAATGAATAATTATCTTGTAAACATAACTCGAGATGGAAGAAAGGCATTGTCGTTGGCGGCGAAAATAGAAACAATAGCGGACATAGTTAACGCATGGATAACCGTGACGAAACTTGTAAGTCGGTTAAAAAGAAAGAAAGAAGGAAAGAGAAAAAAAAGCCCCTTTTACGTTACCACAACGCTATTTATTAGCTCGTTAAAAGCCAAGTAAATTTTATGCACGGCTTTAAATTAAAAATACAGTATACGGCAAAAGTTGATCAATGAAGCATAATAATTAAAAACGCGTGTTCTCTTTCAAAATGTGCTTCAAAATTAAGAGAAATTGGCGTCACGTAATTTATCGTCATCCCTTATTCCCTCAAGTAATAGTGCGTGACTTTTACTAATATTATCATCTTTTTTTAAATATAAGGTATACTCGTATACAGTAATATTATATAAAGCATCAAAAGTAAACACTTTTAATGTTACGTAAATTAATTAAGTTAAGAGGAATAAACCGAGGTCTAATTTAATTTTTTTTTCTTCTACTACAGTACTACTGAAAGTTGTTTTGAAATTCATGTGATGCGTGGGGAATACAAATTCAATGTTTAAGCATCAATGAAAAGAACTTAAAAAAAAAAAATTATAAAAAAACACAAACATACGGAACCATTAAAAGAAAGAAGAATTTGACAGTACGGTATTTAAAATGTGCGGTTGCGCAGTTTGAAGCACAGTCAAATGAATGAAGCCAATGAATGCGAGCTTGGATACGAAAATCCAAAGACATTACCTCAAAAGTCAAGTTGCAAAATTACTTCCTGCAATTTCCACCTACTCGAGAGGTTCAACTTTTTTTTAAAAAAATATTTGTTAAATACACCTGTAATTATCAAAATTATCTCACAAAGGTCGACACGTAGTAATTTACAATAACAATACAGTAGTGCCTACAAAGCACAAAAAAAAAAAAAGAAAAAAAAATTTCTTTGTTAATTTGAAAAACAATTGCTTAAGAAGTTATAAAATAACATCTCAAAATAATGTAGAAACAATAAACCGGTACGCGTGAAAGAACAAAATTTGTTTCAAATTAAACTTCTTATTAAAATTAATTAAAATGCTTTTTTTTTATTTTTATAAAAGTCTTCTTTAAAATTAATTGATAAAAATGAGCTATTATTGAATACCGTTGATTCAATATAATACTATTTTTCATTTTCAATATTATTTCTATATTAACCAATGAAAAAAAATTTAATAATTTTTTTAATTTTGCAAAATGTAAAATATCAGCATTAATTAATTAACAAAACTTTAGCACTTTATAAAACTTAAATTTGAGAATGAAACGCTTAATAGGCGTTAAAAAGCATAATTATAACCCTATAATTTAACTACAATTATTTTTTTATATAAAAAACTGTATGAAAACTAATATTAAAAGTCAGTTTCTATTCGTGTTTCACTGTAAAAAGCGTATACTATTTCGTCAAAAAAATGTAGCTTAATCTATTCCACCTGAAATATGACCGGTAAAACTGTAGAAAATCAACCCACTTGACTGTTTTAAATTAAAAATTTTCAGCCATAAAAAATATTTTACCTTTTTAAAATTGCGTTTCTGCTTGTCTATCATTTCGATTACCCAAGTCTTGCATCGTCACTGCACTACTACAGTACTACCATTACTTTAAATGGATTTTTTTTTGGCAACTTCGTATGATCACTTCGAGACTTTGAATTTGTATAAAATTAATGGTTTTAAGTTGAAACTAAAATTTAACATAAGCGAAATTGCAACCTTATTACTACTAGCTATACTTCAGGGTTTTTCTTTTTTTAAAAAACTCTGAAGATTAGAAGAATGTTTGAAATTCCAACTTTAATTTTGAGTTAAACCGGTATATTTATCGCGTGTCACATTCCTCCAATACTCAAAATACCGTATTTTTTCTTTTTTCGAATGTAATTTTGCGGTTTTCAAGGAAGCTATTGTGTCATTTTGGTACATTTAAAACGCACTTTCTGTTTGATAATCAAATTTTATTTTCAAGAACGTGGATATTCTCGACCTTGAAAAAGCGATTTAAAAAGTTAACGAGGAAAGTTCTGCTCAAAACTAAATATTGTTCCTTATTGAAAATAACAAAAATAAAAGTTAGTTTTCCTGGTGAAATAAACGTATACAATTTTATAAACTTTAACATGTTACTGTATTGATTTTTTTTAAAAATAAACTAACCACAAATTTTGATAACCTTTGCATTTCAAAGAGTTCGAATTTTAACAAAAATAAATTGTCGATTTTAATGGTGGTTTTTCTTATTTTAAACTCGATATACATATAAAATAAAATGAGATAAACAAAATATTATTATACAGTATACTGCAATTTTCCACCCACTTTAGTATAAAATGTTGCGTGTGCCAATATAATCTTTACGCAACTCGTGGCATCGCTTGGCAACTGCTAGTAAAAATATTTTCGCCAAGAAGATTCGGCGTAATAAAAGTTTTATTCAAAAAGATAACGTCATATTTTATTATGGTAAGCCGTCCTTGTTTGAAAGTGTACGTAAAGAGTGCAACAAGTGCGATAAATCGCGGTAGGAGGAGTCGAAAATAAACAACCGGTTCGACTAACAACAACATGACAATGTAACGTCTTAAGATTGATACGAAAAATATTTTTGCAACTTTTCTACCTTCAGAGAGCTTGAGATTGTAATTAGTGGTTTGACCAGACGACCGTTTAAGTTAAGGTTAGGAAGTAGAAGGTGCAGTTTTTTTATTTTTTTTTACGTTGAAGAAGGAATCCCGGTGCAAAGAGTGAATGACCGAATAAAAGCATCCAACCACTTTGAAATGTACAAAAAAAAAATATCTAAAAAATGTTAGCGTTTATTTATTTTTATTATACTTCCATCATTATTTGACTTTTTATCTAACTCTTGAGTCTAGAAAAACGTCTATGCAAAAAATCAACTTCCTGTTGATAGTCAACAACGGTTAGTACATGGTCGTAAGATTTGAATAAATACGTTGTTTTCTTTTTAGCGCAACGATAACTCCGGAACTAATTACCATTTTCCTTTTACAGTGTAATTTTTTTTTAGAAACACTTGTTTACACATCTATCCGACTTTTTTTTTCTCTTACTTACACGTAATTACCGTTGTATAGCACGTAGCCATAACGCTAACAATTTAAAATATTTTTATAACTTACTCAAAATATTTTTAAATATTATTTTTTTTTTAATACTGATGTTCAAAAAGGATTAAAGGATATTGAAATTATGAAATGCTGACAGTAACTGACAACTTGCCACAAGCATTAATAAACTACTGTACTACAATAAATTAACGTCATCATAAACTTTTGGATTTTAAAATTAATTAAAAATGATTATTATAAAAAATACTCCAAGTAATAGATGAAAAAAATTTGAAAAGCTAATTTTTCTTTACGAGAAATAGCTTTTTTTATTCTTTGAACTTCAAATGTTCAAAAAAAAAGTATTTTTCCAAAAAATAATTATTAAAAAATTAATTATTTAAAATTACTATATTACGAGTATATAATTTTCTTTACTACAAATTAGATATTTAAATCTTAATGACCGGTTAACAATCTACTGTACATTATGCTATCTCAGATTGTCAGATATGCAAATTTATTGCTAATGCAATGTTTAATATTATATATATATATATTTAAATATTCCAACGAAAAGAAAAAATGGACAGAAACTTTCTCAAAACTTTCCTCGAGGCTCGTGATTATAAAAGAGATTTATGAAGTTAGAAAAATAATAGGCGTCACCAAATCAAATAATTAGGATCACTCCCAGGGTTAACCGAAACTTTACCCACACAAAATAATTTTGTTTGGCAGCCCATTTTAATGTTAATATTTAAACACCCGAATGTGATCAAACACCAACCGTTAATCAACAAAAAAAAATCCGAAAGAGCATCGCCTTTTAATTAATAATTCAACAAATATTTCTTATCATAAATCTTTAAAAAAATTTCTAATTTAATAAAAATGTACGTAAATTGCACTTACCCATTCGATGATCTTTAAAATTCCAGCCACCGAGGTGAAATAAAAAACATTGATTTGCAATCCCTCGAAACTGATGGCTCTGGATTTCGACGCACTGGCATTTGGCGGGGGTTGAGCCCCACCTTCGGGATGAACCACCGTGGTTCCAGCAGCCGGGCGATTATTTTCCGTGTGTTGAATCGTATCCGCCATACTTTTATTAAAAAATTGTTAATTATATATATATTTTTTTTTCTATATAAAAAAAAATTCTTTTCCCGGGAGAAAAAATTAATCACGCGGATGAGAACTAATTCCAAAAAGTTTCTCCAGCATCCGTTAATTTTTCAGGATTGAATTTCGAAATGCACCAACGCGTTCAAGTTTATAAACAAAAATGTGAATAAAGTTATAGACAGAAGAAAAAGTTTGTACGCGTATTAAAAAAAAATAGAAACAAATGCCGAAGAACTGCAGCACGGAATAAATTGCTAGTGTTGAGTTAGGGTGGGTCGTGCAAAGCGAGCAAAAAAATTCCCCTCCAGTCACGAATATTAATTCCTACGTAATACCTTGGGCTCTCTTTACTACAGGTAGTTTGTTGTTTCGGTGCTCCGCCCGTCGAACTGCTGCCTGACTAAATACATCAAAGCTGAGTATACCCAGCGAGCGAGCACTAGGATCGCGCTCCCAAACCGGTTGTTACGCACAGGTATTACATTAACTAAGCACAATTATTCTACCTGCTCGTTTGCCTTTTTTTTTTTTTTAAAAAAAAAAACAAAATGAGTAGAATAATAATCTCGCAACGGGTACTCTAGCTCTTCCTCGAAGTGTTGTTATTATTATACAGGGAGGTGGTTGTAAAAAAAAAATTGTGCACGTAATGATATTTTTGTTCTCCTCCTACCTAAAGTCCTACCCACAGTCGTCCCACCTAAAACATTAATACATGTGCGGAGAGTAGAATAGGGGAAATGTAGGCGAGACCCGAAATCTCGTTAGGTTGTAAAGTAGCCAATCACAAACACGCATTAATTAAATAAGAAAATTATGCTCTTGGAAATAAAACGGTTGAGCGTAATATACCGTTCAATTAATACATAATAATAGATAAACGTATAACAATTAGAAATCTCGTTCGATGTAAGGATCAAAATAATAATAAAAAAACATGCTGGGAATATGCCCGCATTTAGGAAAAAGATGAATTAAATTAATTAAAGATCAGCAAAAAATACATTTAGGAGAAACTTAAATAAAATGTACGGTATTGCTTTTTTGTATTTAATGGAAGATTCTAGAAAGTAAAAACGGATACAAAATAAAAGTTAAAGTGCAATTAATTTTTAAACAAAAAAAAAAAAAAATTGTAAGCTCTAACGATTATAATCAATAAAAAATTATAGGAATTCAATAAAATCTTTTACCAAAACCGTTTTTTTTTAATTGCATTTTTTTTTTATGAAAAAACTTTTTTGATATAATCTTTTGTATCATTTTTTTTTTTTTGCGTTTTATAATATCAGTTGTCCGCCCATCTACTGACCATTTACTATCAGATGAGGTGGGCGACTCGTAAATGCATTACTTTCTCTTCAACGTGTTATGCAAGCTAATTTAGAAAATAAATTTTTTTTTTTTTAAAAAAACCCATTTGAAAGACATTTCTAAATATTAAATCTCGCGACAGTAAAAATTAAAATTGTAATTTAAATAAATTAAATTCTAAAAGAAAATTTAAATCCAAGTACAGTAACTACTGTACCTCGTACATGTAAATTCTAACGTTAATAAAGTGATAAATAGATAGAATAATTTATCTATTATAATAAAATGTAACAAAATCAGTGCGATGCGGTACCGTACGGTTAGTACGCAATTTTAAACATAAATAATTATTAATGTTATTCATACGATAGTATCATTTATTTTTAATGTGCATGGCGTGCGAATAAAGTTGTGTCATTCAAAAATAGTATTGTGATTCAAAATAAAATCATTCACTTCTGAGACTAAAATGAAAAAAAATATAGTTATACGGAGAAAAAAATGCACTTACAAATTTATTCATTATTAAAATTAAAAATTGGCGTTATATTCTAATTGGTTTTTAATGCCCCTTTTTGAATCGTTGATTACAAATTCTAAAAGCTTTCATTCTATTATTTAATAATTTTTAACACCATTCGATTTTAATATTTTGTTATCAAACTTTTGGTAGTATCTTCAACAAAAGCTTAACAACAGTCACAGAAACTAATAATGACAAATTGACTTCAATTAAAATCAAATAGAAAAAGATGCTAACGTCTATATGCTACGTAATCAAATTTTATTATACTGTATTTCAACAAAAGTAGACGTGACTCAATACTCCAACGCGTTTCACTTTTTTTTTTCTTTTTTAAAAAAAATAGGTTAAATTAAAAATTGACAGGAAATACGATTTTCATTTGTAAATGTATGGGTTAAAATAAGTCACTCGTCGAGTCAATGATACTTCAATTCAAATTTAACCGACAAAAGAATACTCAATACAAAGTAATACCTATCTTGGTAATACTCCGAAATAATCTTCCGTTAGAAGAAAAACTAAGGTATCTAGCCGATCCCCATGCGCACATAATATTGAAAATTTGATTAAAAAAAAAAAAAACGAGCCAGGATAAACTGATCATTTTAAGTTGAAGTTGACGCCGGCGCTAAGGGGGCCCCCCAGTTTTAATTCTAGCCCCCTCAGTTTTTTTTAAGTGAATGAGCTTTTCTATACAGTTAGAGAAGGCTTGTTAGGAAGGCTTTTTTTAGTGTTCCCTTTTTAAAAGTAGTTCATGCAGCGGTTCGCAAACTGCGGCTCTTTGGCCCCTTGAGCGCGGCTCTTCCATAAACCTCGATTCGAGCATAAAATATCACGGGGCGGCAAAATTGAGACAAATTGTTACAAATTTAAATACTGTATTTTAAGGGGCTACATTTGCCTTAAATTCTCAAAAAAAAATGCATAATTTCCTTTTTAAGGGGCGGGCAAACATTGCCAAAATTTATAACAATTGTTAAAAAAATCTTATTATTTTGTTCAAAAAAGGATCAAAATTTGTCTTTTTACGGAAAAACATTTGCGCCTCGCAAGCTCGGCGTTTATTCAATATATAACATGTATTTTTAATAAGCGGGAGGGACGCAAAAATTATTGACTCTCAAAAATAATTCCACTTGTTGTACTGTTCATATTGGGCTCTTTTGACTAAAAAGTTTGCCGACCACTGGAGTAGCTAATTATTAAAGAGGATTATTTCAAGGGAGTTAAAGCTTGCCGGCCAGCAAAATAACAAAGCAAAACCAACTTTATCAATAAAACTTTAGAGGCAAGTTAAGAGGCAAGAATCCCTAACCACAGGGCGATCGCTGCCTACTGAAGTAGCCTACTGGATAAATCTGGTTTTTCTTCGAAAATTCCCAGATTTCTATGCTCGTCTTTTGAAAATTAAACAATAAGACATTTTCTGGGTGGCTTCAATCGGTCTTAAAATAAAATTTGTTCCATACATGTGCACAGAGCAAGTATTTGGCCGCATGCAGTTGCAGCAGTTGGGTCTAAAATAGTGTTTTCCATTTTTAACCATTGGCAAATTTCAGTAAGTTTTTGCATACTTAATATATTTTTAGTTCTTTAAATATTTAATAAAATAACAATTACCGTATAATTAAATTGGTGACATTTTAAAGAAAATTACTGGTAGCGTTATTTTAAAGAAAATAATTAAAGTGTTTAAAAAAAAGTGAGGATTCACTATTGTAATTCACAAGGTTGTTAAAAATTATTTTTTAAATTTACATTAAAATTGCACAAGAACACTATTTTACTATAATTTTGTGCCTTAGGCCTATGGTATAATATTTATGGCAATAATTTTCCATTAGTGAGGGTATGTAAATAAGTAGCAAAAATTTTGCCACCCCCCCCCCCAAAAAAAAAATATTTATACTGTATATAAAAAAATATCATTAATATTTTTGTGAATTTATTTTTTCATCAATGAGAGTTGCGACGAAAATATTTTCAATTCACTATCGATGCACCTCAAACATTTACAAGTGCAGGTAACCTATAACACACTTATGCATTACACAGAATTTACTTTTGCTTACAAGGATAAAACCAAATAAACTCCCTGCTTCTTTGATAACGTACTCTTAAATTGTAATAAAAATATATACAGTTCATTGTCAGTTCTTACAAGTCTGTTAAAAAAAAAACAGATAGAATTTTTACTAACATGAGCCACCTCAAAATCACCACACATTGAGGACCACTCGGTAAAAAAATACAGTTTAAATAAAACCCTAAACATTAAGCCATCTCTTGTCCCTTAAACTCAATTATGAATCAGAATCATAGTTACAACTACGGCCAAAAGATGCATATAAGTAAATAAAAATTAAATCTAAATAATCTTTTAAATTTTTTAACCCTTTTGATTAATGAAATGTCTACGAAAAATAGTTTTTTAAAAGGAAAGGTCGTGAATACATTGACAACAGGCGATGCAATAAAAAGTACAAAAGTCGATTATTTAGCATTATTTTTATCCTACGAGTAATAAATTATTAACTGTGCACAAATATTTTTTTATAGCTTTCATATTATATTTATCAGATTCAAAGTTTTCTCGTTGATCGCGTATCCCAGGTCATGTTTTAAACTCCGTTTCAAATTCTTTCATTAAAAATCAGCTAAGCTGAGTTTTGAAAAGTACAGTAATTATTTCTGAACACCAGAAATCTGAATTTAAAGACTGGTAAGACCGCGTAAAATTAAATAAATTATTAAGTAAAGTCATAATTATTTCTATCATTGTACATCATTCTAGCTGTGATGCATTAAAGAAACCGAAAAGATTAAAAAAAAATTTAATCTTTTCGGTTTCTTGAATTTTTAAATGATGAAAGACTAATGCTGTGATCGCTTTCTAAAATAATTTATGCACACTTACGTTTAATCTATGACATTTGGAAGCCAAAATTTTCTCTCATAATAATAATATGTAAACTCAATAATATGTAGGTAGCAATTAGTTGTATAAAAGCATCGACTCATGTTCTTTTCACATTATTCATATTCACCGTGCACCCAGTTCAACAAGTCAAAAAAAAAAAAATATATATAAAAAAGTTCTTATTTCCTTAATGAATCCAACGTATAAAACGCAAAATATCTATTAGGAGCTGTACTTAGAAAAGTGTCAATTGGCTGTTTATCAAAATGCTGGAAATTAAAAGTCAATTTCACGCCACACAATTTTAATAATAATTTCTCTCCTAAAAAAAATTATTTGGCACTATCTCAAGACAAGGCAGAGTATAGCAACAAATACGGCGAACCAATTACAAACCGACTTTAATAATTACTATTAAATAAAAACGACTGTCTCTAATGTCTATGCTGCATGCAATTGTTCTTCCAATCAAAATACAATACCAACATGACTCAACGCGTTTCCTACTACTGTATATTTTTTGAAAAAAACAAACAAATATATGTAGGCTAAATTAAAGGTAGATAGATAAATAAAAGACGATCAAGCAATTTTTTTTCTTCTGTAAATGCATGTGCAAACATAAGCAGCGTAGCCGTGACAAACAAACAATATTTACACCCATGTTTTTTAACCAACACACTGTATTTTCAAATAAAACATACTAGATTCAAGGTTGTTTAAAAATTATTCTCTCTTAATATGCATCTATTAGTGAGTTAATTTCATCAAATCGAAGCAAATAATTAGCTTTGTTAAGCTAATAACGTTCAAATTTGCACTTCCTCGAGATTCAACAAACCATAATGGTAAGCGCTAAACTTCTCCATATAATTAAAAGTTTGCTCTATAAGTGTACTTGATTTTAGAATAAAATAATTCCAGGATTTATAATTGTGAAAATAATACTAAACTTTTATAAATGCTATGGGTGAGTTTTTCTGACGTCTCTTAATTATTTTGATATTTACGGTACCGTTATTTTAGGAATGATGACGAATTTCGCCCGGTTCTCGTTGGTGGATATCCAACGTGTTTGACTGATCCAGAAGCAACATTTTGTGATTTAGATAGAGCCTATCCAGAGTAAATTCACCATTAGTTACGTATAAATAGCATAAAATAATAAATAGAACTAATATGAGAAGGCTTGCGTCGAAAACGCTTCTACTTCGTCAATTCTGTTAACCCGCATTACATCGGTGCCTTACGACATCATTTTCTTTCATATTAAGTTTTATGCTGGTAACCAGAAAAATTTACGGACCCATAAAAGTTGCACAGTATTGATTAATATGTTAGCTTTCGAAACATAGTGGTACCCACATTTCCATTCAGTTTACAATTATTAATTCAAATCTACTAAAAAACGATTATCGGTAGACCCCAAATGTATTACTATAATAATAATGTAGGTTTTATTTCAAAAATAATTAGTTTTTTTAAAAATATCTATAATGTGCATTTTGTAATTATTATATTCTTATTTCCGGTATATACATTTTATAAAGGGAAAACATTGATGCATCTCTCGTGCAGTCCTCGTACTACTATGATCCCACAAAATTTATCGAGGAAAAAATCGCAACCGAAAATCGATCCTTATTTGCTGATGTGGCTGTAGACAAGGATGGGAATTTGGTCTATTTCACAAGAATTGGTAATTTGTTACTTAATATACTGTAAATATTTTATTGACTAACTTTCGCTAATTTCAGAAAATAAAATCCAAAGTACATGTGCATATACTAATTACTTGGTAATTCCTCCTGTTGCTAAAAGCACAGTCACAAAATCGTGGGTTTACACAGTAAACAATTCGAAATACAAACAAGAATATAAAGGACAAAAATGCAATAAGTAAAATTAAAAACAATCTTAAAAAAATACTTTTTTAAAATTATTTTGGTGTCGCATTTTCAGCCAAGACGCTCGACCCTGCCAGGAAAATGTTCCAACCTCTTACGAGGCCAAATGCATCCAAAGATTTGAAGAAATAGTTCTTTTAGCAATCAACCCGGCAAATAAACAGCCCAAAGAAGACAAATTCAACCTTCCATCTCATTGTGAATGTGAAGTTACATCGTAAGCTCAATTTAATACCGGTAATTTTTAAAAAAATATCTGTACAACTAAAACTTTTCAATTTTAGATCTATATTTTTTCGAGATCGGAATGCTACTGCCGACACTATTGAACAGTAGTTTTAAGAAGTTCTCAAATTCATTGCTAAAATGAATAATATTTTACTATCGTTATACTGTAATTATAGTAAAATTGAAACAAAAATTAAAGAGAAAAAAACAACTTTTAAAACAATTTGTATTAAAAATCGCTAAAACAATAACTTTAGATTTTTGGAAATATTTTTTTTTTTATGAAAATGTTTTAATGAGGAAATATTTTATCCAATGAATAAGCAATTTACAATTATTTCTCTACTTTTATATTAGATAAACTATCTCGTTTATCCGTTAGCATATGGTTGCGCTAACTTTCTTTTTTTAAAACTTTTTTTTATTATAAATATTTTTCATCAAAAAGTGAATTTTTTGAGTAAATCTCTTCCGTACACCATTTTAGCGTTGGTTTAACCATCTTAAAATACTTGGTAAGTAAATTAAATTGATCAGAATTTCGATAAGTGGTGAAAAGAATTACATCGAGTTAAAGGGCCCAAACGACAAACACAGAAATAGAGAATTAAAAGGCTAGAATTGTGATAAAATATTAAATTTGAAGAAAAATTCCACAAAATTAATTCAACAAGTTAAAAATATTTAACAAAGTTTTTAAAATATTACTGAATAGGAAACATGAAACAATGTTTACAGCTACAAAAGGTGTATTTACGTAAAACTCATGGAAGAAATATTTTTAATCATAAATAGCTAGCCTTTCAATTTATTAATTTAAGTGTGCAAACCGACTTTCCGAACACTAAAAATATGTAATAAAGTTTATTTTAACAATAATTTGTAAAACACGAGCTAATTTAACTTTGTGGGTTACCGGTATTACCTTGCACACATTAAAAGTTCAGTGTTTAAAAAATAAATAATACAAAGTAAGAAAAAAATAGCATTTCCGTACTTATTTATACAGTACCATAAAAAATTTACACAAAAATTTTACAACGTTTAACAGAAACCATCTTGAACTTGAAACGCTTAAATTAGTGCATATTTAAAAAACAAATTGCACATTTAACTGCTTAACAATTAACATCACCTGTATACGTATACATTATGTAAATTGTATTCACCAGTTCGATAAAAAATCCCAATTCATCTTCTAAACAAGAAAAATTAAGATACCGAAAAAAACCTCGATAATTAAAATCAAAAAATTATTTAAATAAAGACCGATTTTTTTAAAAAAAAAACAAATGTTGAATTTTCTTTCTAAATTAAAATTGTTAACCTTTTAGTTAAGTGTTGCGACAATGTTGGTTGTGACCGATTTTCAGAAACTAATATTCACACTTGCGTAATTATTTATGAAAAATGGAAGCCATACTTCTCTCTCTCTCAATTGCTAACTCAAAACACGCGCACGCACACACACACTGTATAAAAGCAGTCGCACTTTTCTTGCATTCAATTGTTCAACCACAACCTCTCACTCATCAATATTATTTTTTTATCCGATTATTTTTTTTTTATCAAAGAATATATTACAAACTACAGCTCATTCTTCAAATGTGCAGTTTAAATTTCTTAGTTTTCTTAATGTATTGTACCTGTGTATATATATAATATTTATAAGCAATATAACATTTCGCTTGAAGGAGAGAAAAAATTAGAAGTTTGTAAAACCGCGATTTAACACTTGTAAACTCCGAGATCATGATCACCGATTTAACACTTGTTTCAGGAATTTTCCTTAAAAAAGCGAATACGAAAATAAGAGCGTCAAATCGTTCTGCACGAGAACGCTGGTAAAAATTGCAACTGCATGTTTGAACGGGGTTGCCAGTTTGCAGCAACTGGTTGGTGTGCATATACGAATAGATTTGTGTGATGAAGTATTCTCGCATCTCATTTACTTTTGCTACATCTCTCTCACCCTCACTCCTTAGTCAATCTGCCAAGTTTGTTTTTTCAAAGTTATATTGAATACTGTTCCGTTGATTAGAACAGAAAAAAAAAACTCATGGCCGGTGATATCTAAAATAGAAATGTTGAAAGCAAAATTTGATTTACTTTTGTTTTTGAAAGTAAAACTAAAGGGATGGGGAAAAATAGCGATCTTACTCAACCATTTCTAATATTTAACCTTATCTTCTTGTTTGAATCAAATAATTATTACCTAGTTAAATGCCGGCTTCCTTCGTGCACCTCCATTTCATTACTTTTATAGTCGTTTAATTCTTTCCGAATGGCAGCCTATTAACCGGAGAATTACAATTACAAACATTGAATAAATAAAGAATGTAAAAATCGCTTCTAACTTTATCTTTAGGAGTTAGTCTCGTCCACGGTTTATCTGCTCTTCTGTCGTAATCCTGCGCTTGAGTTACTTCGATGTAATCGTTAAAGCGAATAATTTTTCTCTCCTTTAATTCTTCGATCGTCGGACGGAAACTCAACTAAAGAAAGTAATTTTTTTTATTTTAGTTTGAAATCTATATTGTAAGAAAACATTGTAACATTTTACCTTCCTCAATAGAACTTTTTTCATTTGTTCTTTTTCCATTTTTGCTTCAGCTGGTGTTAGCTCTATCAAATATATACAAAAAATATCAGTTTAGTAATAAAAACACGAAGTTTTAAAACATTCGGAATAAATTAATTACGTTTAAGAATATTTCTTTGTTCTAGTTCCTCTTGAGTCGGTCTCAAACTTAACCGTCGAACAAGTTTGACACCAACAGCCTCTCGACTTTCTCTAATTTCATTGTCCGACTGCACTCGGAGTATATTTCGTTCGATTAGCTCTTGACGATCTGGTCGATTACTCAATTTGAAAGCTAAACTATCTTTTCGAGCAACTTTAGCAGCCAATCGGCCCACAATTCCTAAAAATCAATATTATTACTTAAATATAAAGAATATAATTATGAAAATAGCAAGCAGCAAAAAAAAAAAAATAAAATTAAGGCGGGAAATAAATCCCGCCACCACTCAGAATTCCAGAGACAGGTGTGAGCTTGCTTTATTTAATATAAATTACAAATATTATATGCTTTGTCTACATACGTTGGTCGTCGGAAGAGTCGTCATCGTCGTCTTCGTCACTATCACTATCATCGTTCTCAAACGCTCTAATGGGGACGTTTCCATTCTGATGAACTTCGCTATCGTTAATCACAATAGTTGGTCGGTTCTCCTTATTGTTGCCAATTGTAACTGCCGACGGAAAAACCTGACTACGATTCAACCTAATCATTCAAAATACAAATTTTAAGTTAAAAAACTCTTTTCGAAATTTTTTTTTATTTACCTCGGTGTTGTTTGAACATCATGCCTCACAGTTAACGGTCTCTTATCCATGCTCGTTGGTTTGGCGGGTACCACAGGTAATAGAACAGGTTTTGGCAAAGTAGGTGGTGGCGTGGAACCTACGCTTCTAGTTACCTGATGAAATTTCGCCATGTGCACATTGGTACCAGTAGTCCCAACAGCGGTGGCGGTGGTAGGAGTTGGCGCTCGCACGAGTGGAGGAGTAGCGGCAATAATTTTCTTTTTTAAAGCGCTTTTCTTGGGAACCGCGTGCATAAGAGGTTCTTTAGCGGGAATCATTTCTACAAGCGACGTATCGATGTTTGGATCCGGTTGTGAAAAACGCGTATTCGGAGACAACGAGTAATCAGCTGGATCGATATCGGTTTCTTCCGAATCCATAGAGTGTTCATCGATATTGTGACCATCTTCTTCATCATTGCTATCATCGTCCTCATCCTCATCATCATCCCCGTCGACACTTACCCCGTTATGTACACCGCACTCCGAATTGGATTTAATTTCCATAGCGCTAAACATTGGAGGAGGCGCGATGGGACTAAGTTGAGGAGGCGACATCGTTTCCTGACCCGAACTCGGATCGTTCGACGATTGCACCAACACAACACTACCGTAAGTATCGTTAAAATAAGTAGAAGTTGACGAATGTCTGACGGCTGAAGAATTATCCAGCACGCTAACATTATTATTATTAATATTATTAATGTGATTACTTGTATTGTTGACGTGAACGGTGGTGTGACCGAAAGTTGTAAATGAGGAACTATACTCGAAATGAGTAGCGCTATTACTAATTGACGTGTTGTTATAAACCGTAGAAGGAATTTTACTATTGTTGGTGATAATTGGACAAACAGTAGACTCAACATTGGGAACAGTTCGATCCAACACTACAATCAGAATCAGTTCATTAGTTTTTATTCATCAGATTATAATTAAATTTTTTAGTTATTAAAATGACTTACTGACGACGCAGGGCGATGTTTGTGACTGAATAGGTGAGATGGGATCGTTTTTCGATAAGGTTACAGTAGGACTGTTGTTAGGAACCACGGGGATGGTGGGCGAATGGGAGGCAATAGACTCGTCTTGCAGTTGCGCTGGCGATGACAATAACGCCACCGGCTGATTTCGTTTCTTATGATCACTTAATACACAGCCATTTGCATGCTCTCCGGCACCCTTTTCTTTGATAGGTTCTAAATAATAATAAAAAAAAAATCATTAGAATGTAAGTCAATTAAAATACTATTATACGAATCAATAAAGCAATTTAAAAGTTAAACCTTTCGAACATCAGAGCAAATAATCGTGATGAAGTCCGAAAAATAAAAAAATGAGATAAACAGGTGTCAAATTCTTTGTAAACTTGCCATTCTATTTTGGCATCTGTTGAAACGATTTAAAATATAGAGCTTATTAATAGCTTAAAGCAAGTTTCAGTTGCAAACATTATGATAATGAAATAATATTAAAATAAAAAAAAAAGCCAAAGAAAATATAATTTTAGCAATTTAGGTATTATCTTTAGATATTTCAAATTTAAAATAACAAAAATGGATTTACATACTACGGCATGTTTATATGGAAATTTTTTTCATGTAGGCTGAAAATTTGCTTTTCTTATCAAGTGGTATCAAAATTAATGTCTTAATAAATAAGAATTCTCAAATTTTGATTCTATTGAATCACGTTTTGATAATTTGTATTTATCAAAAAAAATTAAATTAAAAAGCGCTAAAAATACAAAAGAAACGAAGAACGGTTGTCATGGCATCAAAGCTAAACGGGAAGTTGAAGAATGAACTGAAGTGATCTTTTTCAGCCTTGAGGCCAATTTTTTAACGTCTTTGTCAAACTCGCTCATCACGATTTCCGAACAGCTTGTCTTGTCAGTCGAGCATCCGAAATTAATTTTTTCATAATAATCTCATCAAAAATGTTTGTTTTTTTAAAAAAAAATAACGTTACAATTTGAAAGCGATTTACGGAAGCATTTTATAATTTATAAATATTAATAATAAACGAACGTATAGCAATCGAAGTTTTAGAAAACTCAATTGGATAAGCTTAGATCTAAATTTGACCCAAATATACAGTAAGCCGTAAATGATAAGACACCGGATCGATTAATTACTTTTCGAATTTTTTCCGACATTATTCACATTTGACTTTAAAAAAACGTGACTAGTAAAAAGCATTTCTAGATAAAAACTTGATCTTGATAACAAATACACACAACTTCACAAGGACAGTAACCAACTACCGCACTGTATTATCAATCTAACTAATCATAATAACTTTAATGGAGAGGGAAAATCCAAATTGAATTTTATGTAAATTGTTTTAAAAATTACTGGAGCAGAAATTTTCGACAAAAAAATGAATGTTACAATTCCCAAATCAAATGCCCTAAGTAAAAAAAAATTCATAAAATATTTTTATTTTCTTAAATAAAAAGTTTATAGCTTTTAGATTTACAAAGCGTTGAAATTTTACTTTGAACTTGCACTTTTTATGCAACGCATACATATAATGCAAAATGCATGTTTTTTTGGCAGAAATACAAATCTCGTGTCAAAACAAAACACTGTGGCATGCAAAGCATCTTTCCAAAGTATAGAATCCTTACTGTATTTTCAGAGCATTCGAGTTTCAAAATGCACATTTAAATATACTGTACTAACATTTAAATAATTATACCGTACCAAGATATATCTTGACTGTCCTGTAATTGGCACAGCAAAATGTACGGTAAACTAGGTATCGTATATTTTCGCTGTGCCAATTACCCGTTAATTCATTTCAACAGCTAATAATTCCCATTGCATTACTCTAGAAAATTTAAAATTGCTAATTATAACTCCTTTCCATCACGACGGATACTCCTGAAGCAAACCCTTAAGAATTACGTGGACCAAAGTTCGTGTTTCCTTCAACTCGCCCTACACTTCTCGTCAATGACAATTGAAAACGTTCAACATCTGTTCGGGATTACAACTTGAATAAATAAGAGGGGAAAAAAAAGTATGGTAAAGATTCTCCAAAAACAATTCCTGAGTACCGGTAGGTATAAAATGTATAACATCACTCTCTAGCCATTTAAGCTACAACAATTACAAGGATACAAGAGCAAGAAAAGGAAATAAATGCGAGAAAATATCCTTTTTTACGATACGTTGGTGGATTATAAAAATTGTGCATGTACAGTATTTCATTTCACAAAAACGTGGTAAAAAAAATAAAAATGTGACATCTATAAATTTTTTCAAATGAAACATTTTTAAGCAATAATATAAAAGATGAGCACACAAAAGAGCCTTGAAATCCGACACGAATCACGAAAAGTCGTTAAAAAAACCCTGAAAACTAGTAAATATCGTAAATATTCTTTTGTAGATCACAAAAGTTCACACAATTAAAACTCCACATCGTAAGATAATAAAAAAATAATTTAGATAGAATGTTAGCAGACCAAAAGAGCGTTTCAAAATTTTTTAATTTCAAATTTCAATTTTAATTTCAATTTCAACCATGGTCAAATATAATTAAAACCATAAAAATTAAAATAATACCCTATCTATAGATTTAAGAAAACAGAATGATAAATAATGCAAAAAAACCGAAAGCAAAGTAATCCTTTGAGCTTAGCAAGCATGCTCTGATAATCGGCTTTTATTTCTATCAATACTGTAAATCTAATTAAGTAATCATCACCGCGCAATAATGAAGTTTTATAAGAAAGAAAAATATTAAGCTATAAAATTTGTAACAAGGATTTCCCAGTGGCATGATCGAGTGTATGATTCACTCACCCCCATCGTAAGACGACGATGAAGTCCTTCGAATAAATGTCGACGAGCACGGACCCATCCGATCATCCTTCGGGCAGAGAACAGCGTTTTACCCGCCACGCGTTTCGCAAAATCACGGAATTTTTCATTTTGAATACCACCTCTTAAAATATCAAGTGCATGTACATGTAATCCAGATTTTTAAATTATCTTCGCTTTTAAGTTTTAAACATCCATCATCTCCAACAAAATATCAACGGCGATATTCTCGCGTAATCGACGGTCACACGACCAACCGTTCGGCATCGATGTAAACTGCTGATGCTAAATCAACGACTGACGGAGTACAGAACTACGGTCAACGACGTTTAGCGATGCCGTACCCGGATCAATAGGTAGCGGCGCGCGAAAGGAGGCCAACACCGCCGCGCTCAGGTGCACAAAACTGTTCGTGCGCTGCACAGCTCAAATTAGAAACCCCCTAATAAAATTTAACGTGCTGGTACAGCTGAGCTAAATGTTGGGGATATAGAAAAATGGCGGACTAAAAATTCTTTTTTTTTGCAGCCTTTTTGTGTTCGGGGCCCGCGGTTTCATCTCTATCATTGATTTTAGCCTCTTACAGAAGGTTTTCAAAAGTCGTTCTAGCAATAACATTGTCGATCGTGGGAATGTCTAGGAACACAATAAAACGTCAGAGCAATAATTCGCTACTACATTCACACTAAAAATAAATTGAAAGCCGTATCATCGTCGTTCAATAATAATACGAGTGCAGAACGGCACTAGATCTGTTATTAGCTTACAGCGATTTAATCTTTTAAGAAAAAGACCGTGAGATACTACAACCTGCGGTTCAATCTTTTAATACAGTCAGTACTATTTACTTTAAACTTTTTCATTTCATTTTTTTTTTTTTTTTAATAAAACATCAGTTAACGGCTTAGTTAATGGAAAAATTATTTCACGCTCGACTTTTTCAAAAAATATCGTTTGAAAGAAGAAGAAAAAAAAACAACGTTAACAAGTTTATTGGCATTTAGCTTAATGTTGTCTTTCACATTTTAAGCTCATTTCTTTGCGTTCCTAATTGAATTATTTACGTATCTCCGCGTCTTTCCTCAAAATCGCGGATTAAAATAATGGATGAATCGCGAGTTAGGATGATTAAAATAGACAAAATGTCATTTTCAGCATTTCTTTCCAAATGCAATGTGACTTTAATCTCAATTTCTTTTTTTAGAGAAAAAAAAAAAAAATAATAATAAAGATAACTTTATCGTGCAGTTATCGCGCATTAATTTATACCAGACTGCAAAAATTTTAAATTAACAAAAAAAAAAAAACATATTGCGGCAAGTTACGCCCTTAAATGAAAACTTTAACATCAGTTTAATTTTCAAATGAAAAATAATAGGGGTAAAAACATACTAATTTACTTGAGCGAATAATGGCGTGGCATTCTGGAAAAGCAATTTGCAATAATTTGCAGTTCATCAAATAGTAAGTACAGTAGTTATTAAAATTATGGTTTGGTAGGTTGTCTAATTAAAAGATTGAAAGTTTTTAACGCCATTGATGAAAAATAAATAAACGATAATAAATGTATACGCATCATTTCTGACCTAAAAATAAACTCTTCCTAATTTATTTCGCAAATACTGATAAATAGAAATTGTAAAACATAAATATAATGCAGGAAATATAAACAACAAGCCTTGTAGACATCATGAGCCACTAACACAATTCAAAATAATAATAAAAAACATTGTTTACTATTATCGTATAGTTCGTGCATTCTATCTATCCGATTCAATCTTATTTGCAGAATTTGTCTTCAACGCCTATTATCGCAGAATTTATTACTTTGCCAAAATCCGATCAATCCCTTCAACTTAGTGAAAACTATCGTTAAACATTCTTTCAATTTAATCAAAATGTAAATGAAGGCTTTAGCGTTCGAACGAAAAAAAATTATTAGCAAATTTAATATTACGCAAAATTCGTCGTAGAATCAGTACTGCGTCGAATGATTAGCCTAAAGTAGTTTGATCTACGTCGCTTCACAAATTAATAATTTCCATAAAATTAATTCTAAACAATTTCGATAATTATTGCTTAAAAAAAACCAGCTAATGAGAAAAACTGAGTTTAAAAACAAAGATCAACATTTTTTTTAAACTTTTCTAAAATTCAATCGCAGTGCAATAATATGCAATACCCTTCGTCTTTATTTAAACCATAAAAAATAACATTTTGTCGTTCAATTTAAACAACTATGGCAATTTCCTCTTCGTATAATATTTAATTTGCCGGTACAATTTCTATATCGCACTACATCGCAACCCTTTAGTTACACCAAATTCAATAAGCAAATACCGGAGTAGCATAAAATCAAAATGTAAGTAGAGCGTTTTTACGGGGAAACAAATCAATACGCTTGTCCTACATTTTGATAAAGTTCCCGAGAGATATGAAGCGACGGAGGTGGAAAGAAAAAACGGTCAATCGAGCGAGTGATCGACCGCCAGAAAACGCGATGATGCTGTCAAGAAAAGTCGTAATATTATTTAAACCCCAACAATGTCCCTGACCCTGATATACACAGTAATCGAGTGGCTACAGTACTGCAGTTGTAAACTGACAAAGTGAAAAGCGTATAAAATGGTAAAGAGTTGGACTCGTTTATAGTAAACGACCCCATTTTATCCCTTTTTTTTTTTAAAAAAAACCCTCAATGACGTTCATAAATTCGACGGTAAATTTCAGCTCTTAAGCGCCTCACCACTTCGCAATTTAAAATATACTGCACACTTTAATACTACAGAGAAATAGCCATAAATTTACACGATTTACGAGGAATTATTTATTACTCTTAATTCCTAAAGTACGTTTTCCCTAAGCGTCTTAACATTGAAAGTTGAAGCGTGTATTGAAAGAGAAAGTTGGTGCAGTACAGTACAATGTATTCGTAATAAAAAAGAATCGCATTTTGGCTGTGTATCTCTCTAACTTTAGACAAAATACTCCAAGATTCTTGTTATTTAATTTTAAATGAGCTTAGGCATTACTAATACGATGATTGGTGAGTCGTGTTGAAATCGAGCACAAAGAACTACAGTACACCCCACGTGCAATTTCAAAATATAAGCCCCATTAGTTTCAAAGCTGGTTACATCAATGTTATTCTTAAATTAAAAATACTGTATTTTAATTAAAATAACAAAATTATTAAAATATTTATTCGTCTCTAAAAGAGATAAATTCAAACTACAGTACAAATAACTTGCACACAATTTATGTATTTACAAATTAATAAAATAATTAAGCAAAGCAAGGCCGTCGTTCTTTCCAAAGAGTAAATATAAATTTAAAAAAAATCGATAGAGAATACATTTCCATAGCAAGCAGGTAAAAATAAATATTTGTCACTGATAAAAAATAAATAATATACAAAGTAAACTTGCTTGAAGCTTATTAAAATTATATTAAAAAGAAAAACTGCTTATTTTTCAGTCAAGTTAAAATTAATTAATTGCTGCTCTCATTAATGCAAACATAATTTTTTCGTGCGAAAATAAAATAAGCATAAAAGCTCTTGTAGCAAACATTTACTGTATTTCTAAAATCTAAAAAACGATGCTTCAAGTTTTGCACCCAGACGACGCAATGCAAAATCCTATAATCTGATCGTATCTAAAATGAATTTTCTTCTACATGAATAATTATGAATTATTTAAAAGGCGCGGCGAAAAATCTTACATTAGTGATTCAAATTCGCCTGCTTATTAATTCGTTAATTACGCAATGTCAAACATGAGCAAACAGATTTGCCAATGTAGCATTAATTTTACGAAATATGCATTGAATTAATAAACGTAGGAATCAAAATATTTTTCTTTTTACGTTCACAGTGATTGCAAATCATTTGTATCGTAAAAATTTTGATGCAAAGTTATGAGCCAAATTATGCCGTGTTGTTACGAGTGCTGCAATTGTATACTGTATTTTATTCACCATCTACCCAATTTAAATTTAAAAAAAAAACCATCCTTGTAAATAGACTCGCTAGCGGCAACTGTTTCGAGGAACACGTTATTCCAATTACCGGGTTAATCATAAATAAACAAATTTTAAGCTACTGTATAAAAAAAGTAGCGCCATTAACCAAATTACAAAATCGCATTAACCGCGAACGCATTTATCAAATGGTTAAAATAAATGGCTAATTTGAAATAATTATGAGTTTCATCAGCGAAGCTGGTCATCATAAGCGCAATGCGTAATTTCAAAAAATTTCTTTTCCGATCGTAGCACTCAACCCCTATATCAAACCGCATTTTTCGCAAAATGACGATAATAGACGACACCATGCGTCATTAGATGACCGTGGCCATCATTAATTTCTTTAACTTTTTCCGCTCCGTAGCGTTGACCTAGTGTGTTAACACTAGGCGAATCCCGTTCATCAATTATTACGTTTGTATTGCAATAATTCCAAAGCAAACAAAACGCTATGAAAGAAAAGTTTGAAAAAAAAAATAATGCGCCAAAAATATATATTTCAACATTCATTAAGAAAAATACCGCAATTATAATAAATGAATGGAAATAACTCTCGCCTTAACACATGGAACAAAATAATTTAAAATATAAACCAGCGCCAGTTCGTTTATTTTAGTATTTATAGTTCTCCGAATAGCATCATTAAAAATAAATACCGTAATAAACAACAAAATAATAAATTTAAAATTTTATTATAGGTATACCTTGTTCGAACCGTGATATCCTAGCGAAAAAGTAGTCTTTTTTGAACCCTATTCGGGTGCGATATTCGCTTAAATCTCCGCCGCCGAACTTTTTCGTGGGTTGCCGGTGCTGATAAAAGTCGTAGCGCCGATAAGTGGGCATCATTATCATTTTAAAATCCGACTGCACACCATCAATTATATTATTTCCAAAAAGATACTTTTTAACCGTCGTCGTCTATCGACAAAAATAAACTTTACAAAAACACGACTTTCTTTTTTTTCAGGTAAACTTTGGAGAAGAACAAATAAACATCAGCAAAGATATATAAAAAAACAACTTCAAAATCTATTTCATTAAAACAAATCTGCACACTTTATCAATTCAAGATTTAAATTTTTTTATGTTAACATTTCTCCCAAAATTTACCTGAAGCCTGAAAAATCGCTGAGTACGAATACTTTGATGCGAAATACTTTTGGCAGATTTGTTGCCAGCCGTACTTGAAATAACGTCACGAGTTTAGTTCTTCGAATTGTAAAAGGAAGAAAGAAAAAAAAAAAAGTTTAGAAGATCAGCGCGCAGATGAAGGCTAAATGCCACACGTTACGATTGAGTAACAAATTTAGCCCTATAACCAACCGTATGTGTTGAAGCAACGCGTTGAAGACGAAGGAAAAAATGTGAAATAAGAAAAAAAAAGCCAAAAAAAAAAAATGCTTTCACCACTCGTATTCATCTACATATAAGGAACTGGTGTTTGCATTGCCAAACATTTGAAAACTACGTTTCTGAATACTCGATTAAAAACAACATCTCTATACCCATAGTGTATTCTTCCTCATTCACTTTTTAAAAATAGATTACAGAATAATAACGTAGTCAATGGAATCTCGCAAAACAAATTTCCTCCTTCGAGCTTTTAAAAACGAAATAAAAAGTGTAAAATAAAAACATTTGGAAACATGTAAATAAAAATTTGCATTTCCAGAGGATTGATTCGAAAAGCAATATACGGTAGTTGCTGAGCTTAACACAATATTTTAGATCATCAATATTAGACTACCAATCGAAAGACTAGTTACAATAATCCCAAAATAAATAACTACTGTGACGATAAAATACTGATCAATAAAAGCTAATGCCAGTCCGGAAACTGTAAGCTACGTGAAGCTACCTTTTGCACTCTGATCCTTACTTAACCACTTAAGAAATAAATGCTGTAATTATATGCAAATCAAATGAAATCATGAATATGACATCAATAATTATTATACGGTAGTTACATTTTAAATAAGATTCAATTGTAAAATCTTTTAAGAGTATACTTGCGGTACATTTAATGCAAATAAAGTGTAGCTTTAACATCCTCGTGAAAGCAAGCGTTCTTTTTAGTGAACATCTTGCAATTCAATTTATTTTTTCGTAAATTAGTAGCACTGTCAAAATCGGAGGCAGTTTTTAAGTTCAAAAATAATGCACATGCGCCAGATATCTTAAGTATTTTCTATTAAGAAATAAAAATTTCAAGTTTAAGTAGCTCAACCTTCTACAGTGATACCAAAAAGTATTGGCAATGCATGTTTTTTCGGATTAAAACTAAAATTAAATTAAATAATTATAA
>JAQGAY010000292.1:0-33256 GCA_034698085.1 Polydesmus angustus | reverse complement strand
GCGTTTTAAAACTGCGACACTGAACACTCATGTGCCTCAGTTAGTTGCGTTTTAAAACTGCGACACTGAACACTCATGTGCTTCAGTTAGTAGCGTTTTAAAACTGCCACACTGGGCAATTTAAAACAATTTTTTTTAAAGATTTTTATCGCAAGTGGCCATCGCAATAAAAAGTAAATTATCGTACTGTATTTTAAATTGTGTGCGCGTGGCGGCAATTGCATCTATTTACTACTAGATGGCGATGTTTAGCGAGGCTTGTTCTCAACAATGGCTGCCATTTCCGGATTAATATCGCGTGTGCAGGTTATTGAAATTACAGTGCATTATTATGTTAATTAATGATCTGAATTCGGATATTAATTTGAGAGAACGACAATATTGGAACAGCTGTACTTTGAGTGAACTGGATTGTTACGTAAATATTATTAAAATAATTATCTAATATTAATACAATAAGTCACCAACTTATCGTAAGTGAATGTATTTGACAGCTGATGCAGTATTTTGTGAGTGGATAAAGAATGAACTTAATTTGGGAAGATAAAACGTCAATTTACGACAAATTGCCTTTGTCAAGCGGTGTGTTTATTCGCCTGGATTGCAACGACGTGGAAGCTAAGGACTGTTTTTTCATAGTTGAACACCACGTAAAGAAAAAAAGTCGAACAAAATCGCAAACAAAAAAAAAAGCAATTGTGGGATAATTTTAATTATTTTTTAAATATTATACAGATAACGTTTGGAAATTCTCCAAAACGCGATATTAGAATTAAATCAAGCGCTTGTCCGGAGCTGCTTGCAGTCGTTAACAGCATCTTTAAAAATTCCTGGACTATATTCTACCCTCCTTGTTATAATGGAGTACAGTATTAACCTATTAAAATCTTAACTTGAAATGTATGGTTAGTTAATCATTTATTTAATTTGTTTTAGAATGCTACCGTTAGCCAGCTTTTAGTCAACGAAAAATTGTTGAGAAATCACGATATCTTAAAACTGAAATCTGAAGACCAGATTCGATTCAAAGCTGAAAATGTGGATTTAACCTACTCGTTTCACATTTATTCCGGAGACAATCCTCCGACGCTATTCGAAATGCAGGTGATATTATTGCAATCATAATGTTTGTCGGTTAATTTTATTTTCTCTTCCCTTGGCGAAATTTAAATTTGTTCTTTTTTTTAAAAAAAAAGTGTTATCTCGAATCAATACTGAAAGCGTTGGAAACAAAAGCTGAAACAGTTAATCAAAATTGTGCCAAACTAATATCGGAGCTGGATAAATTAAAAAATATTCAAAGTAAGAATTTTTGCCATTAATGTAATTCCAATAATATATTATGCAAGGTTCATATTAATCTCGTGAACTTTTTGCCGAATTTCGTTGAAACATTTTAGGTCGCAGCACGTTGAGTTAGTTTCAGATGCGAGTGAACCAAGTTAAACCTGTTGTTTTTGGCTGAATGACGTGCAGAAATATTTATTAATGCTGAAGCGCCTGCAATTTGGAAATAACTTTATTTCCGCAATATTTTGTTCAATGCCACAATTTGCTAACCAGCTGGCTTCCTGAAATGGGCGCTTTAGATGTTTTGTATAAATTTCACCCAGGACAATGTCTTATTCTTGCACCTTTGTGCGCTACTGTGGCTTAAAAGAATAGATTAAAAGCTTGAAATCCCTTGAGATGTAAGAAAAATCACCTGCTACCCAAGCAAACTTGCAGGGTATGCGTGTGGTCGGCTTTTTCAACTCTGTTAGGTCCCCGATTTACTTGCACGACACCTTATGATCTTCTAAATTTAATAATCGTTTTTATTCTTTTTTTTATTATTAGATAATACTAAAGTTATATATCCAAAAGCAATCATCACTTCTGCTTGCAGAACCCCAATGGGAGGGTTTAAGCTTATTTCAAGCAATGTGACCGCTCCGGTTTTTTATTTCTTCAATGAATTTATCGTAAGGAATAAAACAAGAACCAAATCTATCAAATAAAATAACGAAACTTAAAATATACTTTTAATATAGATAAGTTTTGGAGCGGCGATTGTTTGTGACATTAGAGTTAAATTGGATAAATGGTCTCCATTTGAAGCTACTGTTAGGAAAACCACTATTAGTAAATGGCAAATAGCCAATGTAATTGTTGTCTTAATGGAGATAACGGATTTATGCATTATTTTGTTTACAAAAAATATTGTTTTTTTTTTTTTTAGGATTCTATGCATCTACTTTTTGTAAATGATAGATATTTCGAAAACGGAGAGACTTTAAATCTAAAATCCGGTGACAATATTCGATTCAGTGAGATAGAAAAATGTAATTTAATGTACGAGTTTCAACTTTATTTGAATGGAACTTTTCCGACGAAATTTGAAGCAAAGGTAGGCTATGCAGTTATTATACTTTTTGTGTTCTCATTTGCACGTTAGAAAAGTGTTCTTATAATATTATAAATACCGAAATTAATGCTTCGCTGTTTTTTTTATAGATATTTCTTGAAACTAAACTTAATAAGTTACAGGAAAAATTAACGGAAATTATCCAATCTCGCAATAAATTAAAAACAAAGTTGGAGAGTTTTAACGAAAAAATTAAAAGTAAAGCACTGTTTTTACAGTGTAATTAATCCAAAGAAAAATCTATTCTTTACTAATTGTTATACTTTAAATGTTTTTAGTTGAACCGCCTGAAGCCCAGATGTTGGAAGACCGAACCAAGACTAATTTTGTTTCCGTGAACGATTACAGTAGGTAATTAAAGTTTGTTATTTTTTTTATCAATTACAGTATTTATAATTAAAATTTAGAAAATACGACCAAAGTAAAGCGGGACGAAACTTATGAAAGAAGCAAGAAAATGAAACTCGAGTCGGAAGGATCGAAAGACATTGCAAATAAGTTATTAAGTAATAGCAGTAAGCGTGTGTCCATAACAAATACTTGTTTTTGTTACTTGTTTACTTTTAATTATTATTGCTAGATGAAACTCTGATTGTTGAGTCCAAAAAAGTTGATGCCAGCGAAGCGAAAATAAAAACTGAGCCAGTTAGGGTCTTCGAAAATAAAAGTAAGTGAAAGCCATAGTGTAGTTAAGTTTGCATGTGTGGTTTTTTTTAGAATCAAAAATAGAACATCTGAAAATGATATAATTTATAAATAGCATGGTTGTTTTTAGGTAAAACCTTGATGGTTAAGTGCGCAATAGCTGATGCAACCGAGATGAAAATAAAAAGAGAGCTGGTGAAAGGCATTGAAACTATAAGTAAGTGATCGAAAACCATTGTAATTACGTTCGCTTGTTTTCGTAGAAATAGTAGAACATTAAGTAATAAGGGTTTTTTTCTGGTGGTTAGGCGAAACGTCAGCGGTTATGCACCAAAATGTCGTGAGCAATTTAAAAATAAAAACAGAACTACTTGAGGCCTTTGAAATTGAAAGTAAGTGAGCGACAAACACTGGGCAGTTGGTGGTTTAAATGCTTTGTTTAAACGCATTTAAAAAGAAAATAATAAGGTTGTTTTTGTTTGTTGTTTTTAGGTAAACCGGTTAAGTGCGAGAACGTTAATGCAAACGAGGTGAAAATAAAAAGAGAGCAGATTGAAGTCAATGAAACTAAAAGTAAGTGATCGAAAACCATTGCAATCGCGTTTGTATGTTTTCTTATAAATTGTAGAAAATTTAATTAAGTTTTTTTTTGTCTTGTGGTTAGTCGAAACGCTCGCGGCTACTTATGAAGAAGTTGTCTCGGGCGATTTGAAAATAAAAGCAGAATTACTTGAGGCCTTTGAAATTGAAAGTAAGTGACTGAAAATTATATTTGTATTTCTGTGGGGTTAGGGATTTGAATGCTTTTTTTGAACGCATCTGAAAGTGAAATACAGTAATATGCTTGCTTTTTGTGGCTGTTTTTAGGTAAAACGGTTAAGTGCGAGAAAGTTAATGCAAACGAGGTGAAAATAAAAAGAGAGCCGCTTGGAGTCATTGAAACTATAAGTAAGTGACCGAGAATTATATTTGTATTATGCCTGCCGTGTAATTAGTGGTTTGAATGCTTCTTTTTTTTTTTTTTTGATTTCATCTAAAAATGAAATAATATGTTTGCTTTTTGTGGTTGTTTTTAGGTAAAAAGTCAGAGGTTAAGAGCGAAAAAGTTAATGCAACGGAGATGAAAATAAAAAAAGAGCTGATAAAAGGCATTGAAACTATAAGTAAGTGATCGAAAACCATTGTCATGTTTGTATGGTTTCGTATAAATAGTAGAACATTTAAATAATACGGCTTTTTTCTGGTGGTTAGGCGAAACGCCCGCAGTTAAGTACGAAGAAGTTTTCTCGAGCAATTTAAAAATAAAAACAGAACTAACTGAGGCCTTTGAAATTAAAAGTAAGTGACCGAAAAACACTGTGCAGTTAGTGGTTTGAATGCTTTGTTTAAACGCATTTAAAAATGAAATATTGTAACATCCTTTTTTTTTTTGGTTGTTTTTAGGTAAACCGGTTATGTGCGAGAATGTTAATGCAAACAAGGTGAAAATAAAAAGAGAGCCGGTTGAAGTCATTGAAATTGACTGTGACTGAAAAGTATAATAATAATTACGTTAGAATGATAGCCTACTGGTATAACATCAAACAAATTATCTGTACTGAAAAATAAATTGCTTAAATATTACATTTTTTAAGCAAAATTGTTGAATTTGAAGCGCAACTTCTTGAAAAACTTGTTCAAGTACTTTTCGTTTCGTTTTAAATGTAATGAGTGAAATTTCATTTTTTTGTGTTCCAAACATCATTATAATTTTGTTTCAAGGTTTTCTAAATTTCTTCTTTCTCACTTGTTGCCATAAAAAATTTGTTGTTGTTACTTTTACAGGTGGTTAGGCAACACCTCGGCATTTAAGAGTTAAGAGTAGGCTAAAATAATATTATGGAAAACACTTGCACAAATGGAGTGTTAGGAAATAAAAGTACTAAGAGCGTTTGAGGAATACTAGTAGCTGTATGATAGGCTTTTTTTTAAAAAAAAAACTGAGCGAAAAACAGTTTATAATCGTTTTACATTGACAATAAAAACAAATCATTAGTATTATATATTAAGAAATCATATGGAACATTGTGCGCGAGCATAATTATCCAAATCTTTTTAATATTTTGCGATAAAATTTTTTTTTTCGGTTGAAAAAGTATTTTATTATTAAAATATCGTATTTACTATTTTAAATTGGTTGCGCGTGGCGGCAGTTGCATCTATTTACTACTAGATGGCGATGTTTAGCGAGCGGAAATGTGGCTTCTTCTCAACTATGGCTGCCATTTCCGGATTAATATCGCGTGTGCGGGTAATTGAAATTACAGTGCGTGTGTTAATGAATGATCTGAATTGAATTTGGATATTAATTTGCGGAAACGATAATAATATTGGAACAGCTGTACGTTGAGTGAACTGGATTTTTACGTAAGTATCTTTAAATCTAATATTAATTATATAAGAATTGTAAGAATTGGTTTATTTAATATGTTGTGCGTAGCCGAAGAATGAACTTTATTTCGTTGGATAAAACGCCAAACGCTGTGCTCAGACGCGTGGATGGCAACGACGTCGAAGCTCCGTATCTTTTTTTCGTAGTAAAACATTATAAGGTAAAGAAGAATGCAACATAAAATTGCGAAAAAAATTTAAAAAAGTTGTCCAATTCCTGTTTAATTTACAGATAACGTTCGGAAACTCTTCAGAACGCGATCATGCGATTAAATCGAGCGCCTGTCCGGCGACGACTGGAGTCATTCGCATCATCTACACAGATTCCTGGAATATTACCAACGAGGTTCAGTGTAATAATTACATGAATTTTACGATGAATATTTCGACTCCTTTTAAAATTATTTCAGTTTTACTATAATCAATTTCTTAATCATCGTAGAATGCTGACCACTTTTTCGTCAATGAAAAAGAGTTGAGAAGTGAAGATAGTTTAAGCTTGAAATCGGGAGACAAGATTCGATTCAAAGCTGCAAATTTGGATTTAACTTACTCGTTTCAGATTTATTCTGAAGACAATCCTCCGACGTCATTCGAAATGAAGGTACCGTATAATATTTATTATTTGCTCATCAGTTGGCAAAATTTGTAATTTTTTATTTTAAATGGTATAAAGAGTTATTTGGAACCAAAACTTAAAGCTTTTGAAGAAAAAGCTGACATAGCTAATCAAAATTGCGCCAGACTAATTTTGGAGCTGGATAAATTAAAAAACATTCAAAGTAAGATTATCAACCTACTAATGTTATTTCAATAATACTGTAATCATGTGCGTCGTTCAATTTAATCTCGTGAACTTTTTGCCCAATTGCGTTGAATCAAAACGATGTCAAAGCGCCGTTGAATTTGTTTCAGTTGCGAGTGAATCACAAGTATAAACTGTTATTTCCAAGAGATTTTAAGGTCCTAGCCCACGTGGAATTTTGTTTATGGCTGAATGACGTGCACAACATTTTCTATACTGAAACGACAATTCAGAAATTACTTACCGGTATTTGAGCAATATTTTGCTTAATGCTACAATTTATTAACCGGCTGACATACTGAAGAGTGCTTTAGCTATTCTGTATGTGTAAATGAGTTGTAAGCTGCTCTTTTCAAATATTTTAAACCCAACACAATGTCTTATTATTGCACTTTTGTGCGCTATTGTTCCTAAAAGGAATAGATTAGAAACTTACAATCTCTTGAGAGGTAATAGAAACCACCTGCTACCTTAACAAACTAGTTTTACAATCCCCCGATTGACTTGAACGATACCTCGTGATACTTCAAATTTAATTGTCGTTATTCTTATTTTTTTAGGTAATGCTAAAGTTATGTATCCAAAAGGAAGCATCACTTCTGCTTGCAGAGTCCCAATGGGAGCGTTTAAGCTCATTACGGGCAGCGAGACCCCGGTTTTTTATTTCTTCGATAAATTAATCGTAAGTAATAAAACAAGAATCAAATCCATCAAATAAAATGATGAAACTTAAATGCCGTAATGTTTTTGTTTTTGTGTGTATTTCTAGACAACGTTTGGAAAGTCGCCTGCGTGTGACATTGTAATTAAATCGGACGAATGTTCTTCTTTGGAGGCTGCTGTTAGGAAAAATACTAAATGGCAAATAACTAATGTAACAATGTTGTTTTAGTGGACATAAAGGTTTATGCCTATCTATTTTCATTTATGATTTTCTTTTTTTCCCCCCACTTCTTTTTCAGACTGCTGCGCACCTGCTTTTTGTAAATCATAGACATTTCAAAAATGGAGAGACATTAAACCTTAAATCCGGTGACACAATTCGATTCAGTGGAAAAAAAAAATTTCAATTAATGTACGAGTTTCGACTTTATTTGAATGGAACTTTCCCGACGAAATTTGAGGCAGAGGTATCTATAATTTAATTGGGTTTTCATTTGCATATCAGAAAAAATTAACTTATAGTCTAAATACCGAAATTAATGCCTCGCAATTTTTTTTACAGAAATTTCTCGAAACTGAGTTAAATAAGTTACAGGAAAAAGTATGGGAAATTAACCAGTCTTGCCGTAAATTACAAACAAGATTGGAGAGTTTGAAAGACAAAATTAAAAGTAAACTTTTACAATAATTACAGCGTTGTTTCTGCAGTGCAATTAATCCAAAAAAAAAACCTGTCTCAATTAACTGTTATCGGTTTACTTTATATGTTTTTAGGTGAACCGTTTGCAGAACAAAATTTGAAAGACCAAAGCAAGACTAATTTTGTTTCTGTGAACGATTTTAGTAGGTAATTAACGTTTGTTAATTTTTATTCAATTATTTATAATTAAAATTTAGAAAAAACGACCAAAGTAAAGAGGGGCGAAACTTATGATGAAAGAAGCAAGAAAATCAAACTCGAGTCGGAAGGATCGAAAGACATTGAAAATATGTTATTAAATAGTGGCAGTAAGCATGTTTTTATAACAAATGTCTTAGTTACTGTACGTGTTTGCTTTTAATAAATATTATTGATAGATGAAACGTTGATTGTTGAGTGCGAAGAAGTTGATGCCAGCGAAGCGAAAACAAAAAAAGACCTGGTGAAAGGCATTGAAACGATAAGTAAGTGATTGAAAACCATTGTAATTAACGTTCGTTTATTTTCCTATAAATAGTAGAATATTTAAATAACATGCCTTTTTTCTGGCGGTTAGGCGAAACGCCCGCAGTTAAGTACGAAGAAATAGTCTCGGGCAATTTTAAAATAAAAACAGAACTACTTGAGGCCTTTGAAATTGAAAGTAAGTGAGCGAAAATCATATTTGTGTTACTGTGTAGTTAGTGGTTTGAATTCTTTGTTTGAACGCATCTAAAAATGAAGTAATATATTTGGTTTTTTTTTTGGTTGTTTTTAGGTAAAACGGTTAAGTGCGAAAACGTTAATGCAAACAAGGTGAAAATAAAAAGAGAGTCGATTGAAGTCATTGAAATTGACTGTGACTGAAAAGTATAATTATTACGTTGAAATGATACTGGTATAACATCGATCAAACAAATTATCTGAACTGAAAAATAAATTGCTTAAATATAACATTTTTTTTTCTTTTTTTAGAAATACTGTATAGTTAAATTGGAAGCGCAACTTCTTGAAAAACTTGTTCAAGTGCTTCTCTTTTCGTTACGTACTGAACAATTTTCTTCTTATATATTTTTTTTTTTGGTGTTCCAAACATCTTTATTTGTTTCAAGGTTTTCTAAATTTCTTCATTCTCACCTGTAACCATAGAAATTTTTATTCTATTTCTGTTGTTACTTTTACTGAGCGTCAAAATTAATAAGACTCAAAATTCTAAAACGTCAATTAAAAATTTGCTGTTACCGGTACTTTGATTTATGTCAATGAAGGAACTTATTTTTTTTTTTCGTAAATTTACTTTAATTAAGAAAAGTGTTTTGAAGTGCGAGCAAAGATTTAAATAAAGTTAATATATACTTCAATGGCAATGTGTTAGTTGGCTCTGGAAATTTAAGCAACTTTTTAAGAAAATTGAACAATTATTTAGCAAAAATTAACAACTCTTTTTCTACATCTACTTCTCTTTTTTTAATCAAAGGCTACATTATAGAATGGCTATGTGTTGTAAGTATTAAAAAAAAATATTTTATTACATTCATTAATATTATTTGAAGTGTGAAGCACAGTAAAATTAATAAAAACTTCAATCCATTAGACTTGTTAAGTAGAAAATAACTGTGTAGGCTTCTCAACTCTGGAAATGAACTTCACTAAGCCAACGTAAAAGGCGAAACACTTTATGCGATAGCAGCGCCACTATTAATCTACGCGAATTATCGAAGAGTTAGCGAAGGAAAGAAAGCTAAATGCGGTAAGACCGGGTAAGCGCATAACTACGGCTGTGTCGTGACTACAGTGACTACAATATGAGTTACAAGTTGAAAAAAGTAATTTAGTAAATGGCAGCGAGGATTCTTTCATCTAATTGTGCGCGCGTGGTCGTCATTTCTTTTAATAATTACCCGAATTTGATATTAAATCATTATCGGTGCTTCGGCTTCTTAATTTGTGCGGAGAACTATAAACATTATGTGTAGCACTGCCATTGCATTACGCACAGAAGAAAATCGTGTGTAATATAGCGGTTTCCTCGAGAAGGACCTGATGAAAGCTAAGCCGACGTCCCTACAATTTGGTATGTCGAAGTAGTTTTTATTATTATTGCTTAAGATCGGGTTATTAATTGACGCTAATTTAAAATTAATTGCGCTTGACATCTAAACGTCGTATAGAGAATTGCGCTCACACCCTACCCGGCTCGTTTATGCACGAAGAGCATGAAAAAACAGCTGGTGAGGTTGGCTAATACGGTACAGGCTGTCTACAAAAATTTAATCGCCACATCTCTTTTTTTTTTCTTTCAATTTTTTCTAAACTAATTACACAGTTTTCGATTTTTACGAGTGTTAAGCGCCGAAAGTGTTGAGTTATTAGGAACTTTTTGGTAGAAATATTTATTATGATGAATCTACTTGTTCAGCACAGTACAATGTCATGTAGGCTACTTAATTTGTAATCCAGTGGATTCAATTTTTTTCTTAAAGTTTAAACGTAATAAATTTTAATTCATGAATTTAATAAACAAAAAGAAAAAAACGTGCAATTTTTTTTTTAAAAAAATCGTTTAAATATTGTTTACTTCATTTTATGTAATTCTAGCTGTTCTAATTTTTTTGTAGCCTAGACTAGTGCTTGCACAATTTGTTTAAATACCGGTATATTATATATTTTTATTTTCAAAGTTCCAAAAAAATTACTCTTCTCACTCAAATTTTTACTTTAGTTTTTCTTTTCCTAGTGATATTTTATTGTGAACACTATCACTATTCGAAGTCTAGGAATATTTGAAACGGAGATAAGTTATACGTGTTTTTTTTTTTTATATAATAAAAAACGAGGTTTAACTGTAGTTATGGATCGACATTAATATACGGTAGGCCTACCGTACAAGGTTTAACTAACTTATTATTTAACTAACTTATTAAACCGGTATAACCTCACAATAAATATTTTTTCAATCATTTATTAAACCTGTTTACAAACTTAATTAGTAAACCTGTTTACACATTAAACTTAATTAGTAAACCAGCTTATACTCCCTTTAATACTGATTTAAATATTAAGAAGTAAAATTAATAACTAATTACAAATTTGTTTACTTAACAAAAGTTGGTAATAAGAAATAATTATATTAGTACAGTATACTTTATACGAGAAAGAAAAAAAAAACTCAAACTTAGTTAAATATTATAAAATAATTGATAAATTTAATATTAAATTATTTTTTTTATTCGCAAAAGCTATGGATGCGAAATTGCAGAAATTACTCGCGCAAATCAGACCAAAAAGTTCGTTTTCTTTCCTAAATAATCACTTTTATTTTGAATTTTTTTAAATGAAATAACTTAATATTAAGAAAAACATACGTCATTTTCTAGTGCATCATTATATTTTTCTAAAACTCTTCTTAACGTTTCTCGTTCTTAACGTTACCTGAAATCGCAAATTTCAGATTACCGGTTTATAAAATCTTTTTTTTTTTAATACGGTATAATAATTATTATTCTAGGTAACAGTTCCATTATTTTTATTTTTTAGGTTTGTTAGCTATTCAAAAATAAATTTTATAACAACGGAAATGCGATGTTTCGCATCAAATTATTCATTTTTTACTGTACAGTATTATAAATGTTTACCAGCATTAATAATTTCGAGTATTTTCCGGAGGCACACTTTACTGACTTTGCGTCATTTCGCGCTTTCTAAATTGTACAGTACATGTACTGGTATACCATTTGCTGTTCAGTTTCGACATATAAAAATAATAAAACACACTGGGGCTCGATTTAATGTAAAGACATGTTCCTCAATAATTATTTAAAAAAAGAAGATATTTATCACATACATGATACATTGGATCCACTGTTGCAACCTGTTGTTTAATCGGAAACATGAAGCCCAGTGTATGCGAGGTGGATTTATCATCCACAAGGGCTTCATTCAACGCACTCTCCAATTTATTACAGCTATTCAAAATTTCAGTACACTGTATAAAGAAAATGCACAGTACAAACTGAAATTAGAATTTCGGTAAATGGTGTAAAATTAATTTTTAAGTCGTAGGATAAACCCACAATTTAAATACGGTCATTGTAAAAATTAATCTTTCCGTAAAAATTGTTTAAGGTAAAAAAGGACGTTTTAAAAAAAAAACAACGTTTAACTCAAGATTATGATTACAAATGCACATTAATTCTACTGTATGTACAACAATGTTTTTGTTGGCAGATTTAAGACATATAATATTTATAACACACTGCAGTATTGGGTTTTTTAATTATTGATATAATTTTATTTAAATGCCAAAACAATAAAATAAATAATTAATTTAAATTGAATCGCAAGTATGATATTTTATGTGTGCAACAAATCAATAAAATTACATGTACTGCTACAATTTAGCTTAAATTTTTTAACAGCAAGGTCTAACCCCCATTAATAATTTATAACATAAAAAGAAGGTAGGCAGGGGGTGGGAATTGTTTACCTAAATATTTTAACACCGTTATTACGTGGGTTGATTACAGCAAAAGTTTTGCATTGTGCATGCTCTTTATGCACTTTAATTGATTTTTAATGCATCGTGTGAATTTCGATGGATATGGCTCAGCCTCATGCTCATGAACAGTCTAAGCTCACATTTCAGAACTATGTTAATTATATGACCTTTGAATAATGAGGAAAATTTACCATTATGAATTCTACAGTGTAATTATATGAAGGAGGGATTTCTAAATTGTTTTCAAAATTGAAGATGTTGGGAGAAGTTCCTTTAGGATGGATAATTATGCTGTTTCCAAATGTTGGCAGGTGTGATAAAAATTCTGGTTCTATTAACTTTATTTCGATTTTTAAATCTGATATTAAAAAAGTGAACTTGTCAATTTCTTCTAAAAATAAATTTTTCTGAAGTTTCCAACTTTCAATATTTCGTTCAATGTTGTTTTCATTTGAAATTCCCGAATTAATGGTGATGCAATTTCCAAATGAGCCAATTGAAGATTCAATTATTTTGCTGAAAAAAGTATTTATTTCAGCATAAAAAAGAGAAGTGGGCATGTTAATCTAATACGGTATATATATTATGATATTCTCCCATTACCGAAAAAGCAATACTAATAGATAATAAATTACGAGATAATTAATGTAAAATTGTGAAGCGGGAACTTAAAACCTGCAATTAATTTGTTTGTTTTCAATTGAATAATAACAGCTTGGCATGTATTGATTGATTGATGGTCCTCGTTTCAATCGATCAGCTGTTGGATTTTGTTTTAAAAAAAACCCTAAAATTTGAATGGCATCTAAAAAATTTAATTTAAAATTACATTTTTATTTATAGACGTAGAAATAATGAATGAATAAAAGGTTTTGTGCTGCTAGAGTGTTTTCAAGGTGTGATTACTGCTTACCTAAATTTAAAAGCATGATAATTACTCCTTTGTTCATATATTTTCTTCTGTTCTTCTGTCATTAAGTCTTCAATTGAGAAGTTGTTGTTTTGTTTATTTAATAAAATATTGGAGCACACTGTAACTGAAGGAAATTCTACAAAGTCAACTTCCTGTCTTTGATTCACAACTGGGAATCTAGTTTAGAAAAATGTATAATGATTATACATGATTAAATTTTCATTTATAAACTTTATCAACTGATTATATCTTTGAATAAGTGTCCATGTTTGAGCGAATGTGGCACACCCAGCAGTTAATAAGACTAGAACCCAAAAAAACTTTGGGCCTAACTTTGAGTTTAGAATTTGATTGCTGACTGAAAGGGAAAATGTAATACGATTCTGTCCTATTAAAATTTGAAATTTATTGAATGTCATCTATAACAATCATGAATAGGCTATATATAGCATATTATGGGTACTTTGTTTAATAGTTTTTAAGAAATATTTTGAAGCCATGTGAGATAACATTTCCACAAATGATATGAGAGATAAACCAATGTATAAACTTAAAACTCCTCCGATTTGACTCAAAACAACTACAAACTTTTGTTTTTACAAGTTTCAGTGATTATAATTACTGGTATTACAAATTCTCTGCTTTCATAAGACAATTAAATACCTTGCATTTGGTCTCAATAACTATTGTAGTTGTCAATGTTGGAAGCAATATATTCGTTTCAGTGTTTCCCTTTTGTCTTCTAATAATATTCAAGAAGCAGTTTTTAAAAATAAAAAAAAATTAGGTTTATATTTGTTTTTTACATTAATTCGGTTTTTGATTGTTTTGTTGATAAATTCTTTTCAAGATTTGAGAGTTGACTATATCGGGCTTTCTGTAAAGTAAGCATTAATTGAATAATCTAGTATAAATCCATTTTTGATTACAACAATTAGTACCGGTACCTTAAATTTAGTAAGTTCATCTTTATTAACTTCTGGCATTAATGATTCAGTAGAAATGTGTAAATTGAGGTACCTACAAAAATTGTTTTATTTAAAAAGTAATAGTGCAAGCTGAGAGAGGGGTGAAATAATACCTGCAAGGATATTTACACCCACATAGTTCATCAAATAGTCTTTGAGGTATTAGTCTGCAACCTAATTAAATTATTGTCATTATATTAGTTTATCTAATGTTATAAAAGGTGCATTTTGGAATAAGTTTATGCACTAACATTTGTCATATTTTAACTTTATTAACGAGTGAAAAAAGATGTACTTTAAGAGAGAATTCATTTTAAAGATTAAATGATATCAAATCTGCTATTAAGTTTGTTTTTACCTCGGCATATTCTCATGTCATTAATTGGATGCAGATGGGGCAATTGACAGCTGCAGAATTCAACTGTGAGGTTTTGCAAGCATTTAGCGATGCATCCCTAACAACAGCTTAATATAAATTAGTAAGAAAATAAATTTTAATTAAGTATATTTATCATTGACTTCATAAGAATAAGTGTAATTTCGTTCATCCAAATATTGACCACTGATCCAATCTTCATCTTGTTGTGTGGAATTCTCTTCACAATCTGTTTCATATGTGTAAGCAGTCTATGCAAAATTAATTGTACTTAACTGCAATTTCATTTTTATAGGTTAAATGACTGATTGAATGAAACCTTAGTAACAATGAGAGTTGTTTTGGAATTGGCTGGAACTTTTATAATATATTTAGAATCAAAGATGGGTTCCTCATTATATGAATGTACCACTAGAATCTGCCTTTTCCAAGGCATTTCCATTTGCTTGGCCATACCATTCCGGTGTTGCAAAACATCGTTAATTATATCTATAGCTTTTGGGTTAAATGAGATATTTTTTTATAAATTTCAAACAATACAATCTTAATTAACTTTGTCAAACAAACCTAATAATTTCATTGTTGGGTCATATTCTCTATTTAATGATGGATTAAAAGTTATGCAATTTCCATAAAGCAAATTATTAGACATTAGAAGCTTAAAATATTCCAATGTAGCTCTAAAATTAAAATATATGTTTTTTTTAAATTAAGTTTTTATTTAGTTAAATGTGTGAATTTTTTTTACTCTGTTACGTAGGATTCTTTTTTGAGATCAATTTCGAGTCTTGAATCAGGGAATATAGAATACAATATTCGTTTCTTTTCATCAAGTTTTACCATCTCACTTAATAATTCCAATTCATTTTTCTATTTTTAATAATAAAAGTATAGTTAATGCATAAAAATGTTTTAAGCTATATTTTATGCACTTGAAATAATGTTATTGTGGGCATTACTTTTGTTAAATGTGTAACATTCCAATAAACAGACTCATCATAAAATCTAAATAGAAAATAGTTCTTTTTAAATAATTTAAAGATTATTTATTTATTTGTTGTTGTTGTTGCTAAATGAATTACATTAAAATATATTTATAACAATTTTATGGCTGAAATGTGAGAAAAAGTGTTAATCTTCTATGGTAATAATTATTATGGTATAATTATAAACCTTATGCTTAAGTCTACTTATGTTGTTCTAGTTTGGACTTTGGAAATGATTTATTCATTTACATTATCAAAAAATAAAATTTATTTTTTATTTTGTGTATTTCAAAATCAATGAAAAAATAAATTCCAAACTTGGGAGGTGTAAGAAGTAGGATAAAGCATAAGAAGAAAGAAAAAAAGCTCAAATGCAAAATCTTTAATGATTTAGTAAAACTTACTTATTTTCAAAGCCATCATACATATAATCCAATGCATCTAAGTAGTTTTTGTTCTCTTCATAATCATCCTTAAAAAATTTAAAGAAATACCGGTAAGTATTTAATGTATTTTGTTTACAATTAAAATGAAATTATTTTGCACCAGAAGATTGATATTTCACATTTGAAATATTATTAAGAGAGCTACATAATTCTACAGTTTAAATGCCATTTTTTTATTGCAAATTTAATGATTCAAATTGAGTTTAGTTAGTTTGGAGAAAATAGATTTGAATTAATCAAGGTTCTGAGTTAAGAAAAAACTTATTAATTTCTTTTAATCTGAAAGTGTCTGTTATTTTCAATGAAATGTTTGTTAAGTATGCTCAAGTTAATAAAACTATATTGTAAGTAAATAAACGGTATCAATTGGGGTTTTTAAGAAAATCATCCCCGCAACACTGACAGAATTAAATCGTTTTACTGTAGTTTGCTGCAACTAAAAACTTGTGTGTAAAAACAAATTTGCACAATTTTAGAAACATTTATTAGTGCCATTTGGAATATTTTACATGTATAACTAGAACTTGCTTTGTACCTGCAATTAAAAGAAACAATTTATTGGATACCTGATATATTGGATCCACTTTGGGAGTTGCTCCAAAATTTTGTTTAATTGGAACATTGGAGCAGAATGTAACCGAGACATATTTATCAACCATGATGGCTTCATTTACCACACTCTCCACTTTATTACATCTATTTAAATGTATACAAAATAAATAGTATACAATTCGAATTAGTATTTTGACAAATGATAATTTGATTTTACTGAGATAAATCGTAGGTTAAAAATATAAGATGCAGAAGCAATAAAAGCGCAGAAAAAGCAAGAAAAACTTGATTTCTAGTTGAGAAATATCTTAAATTACAATTAAACGCTTTCATCATAAAAATTATTTTTTACAGGAAATTTTCTAATGAAAAAATTCTAAACAAAAAATTGTTTTGGAACAAATTTTAACTTGAAATCATGATTCATTTGCTCTTTTATATTTAAAAGACTATATTAATGTTTTGATAAGTATCTATAGGAACTAAGAAAAAACAATTCTATTATAGTTCAACCAACTTTTTTTTCTTTTATATTAATTATTTAAAAGTTTTTTGGTAAGATAAAATAAATAATAAATTTTAATTGATTTTTTTTAACATTTATTTTTTACGAGGGTTGTGTAAAACCAGGTCTGGATTATAACAATCAATAACTGATAGTGTGTTAATTTTCATTAAACGCCAAAACACTGTACATGTAATAAATAATTAAAATCAATTTTTAGATGTTTTATTTTTCTGTGTTAATAATTTAAGGCAGAAAAATGACCAATTTTATAATCAATGTAAGAGTTTCACATTTTAGTGTTTTTAGTTTTACAGTACTTGTTTCTAAGCTTTTTTTTTTTTTTTTTTTTTGGTGGAATGTTTTATTCATGTTATTCGATACGTAAGGTGACTATGCAACACATCACATTTAATCTTAAAAATTATTTATTTTTTCTATATGACTTAATATTATTACCTAGGCCAGTGCATAATGCTGAACTAAGTTTGGATAATAATTATTATTCTATTAATCTGAGTATGACGTGACTTTATTTTTCAGAAAATAAACATTTCGAGTAGTGGGCTAATACGGTAATAGCACCAGGTGCTATTAGATGCATGTTTTTCGACAAATGGTTAACAGTGTTTCTGTCACATTAAGTTAAAAGACGAATCGTATACAGTACGGTATAGCGAGTTTCAACACTCATGTTTATACTCGTACTAATGACAGTTAAGTTTGCGGAAATGATGGTATTTGTGAAAATGATGGCTGTGAAACCTTGAAATGCATGCACCTAAAAAAAATTAAGCGTAATTATTTTGTAATTTTTTTTAAATAATATTGCCTATAAACAATCTACGGTAGGTGTATTCGATTAAAATATTAGTGTTGAAAATTTGATAATTAACTGTTTTTAAGTTACGGTAGAAAATTACATTTTATTAAAAGCTTTAAAATTAACATCCAATGTGAACTCGAAGTGAAAATTTAATTAAGGAGTGAAATTAAAACTTTTTTCTTTCTTTTCTAGCTCTGTGTTTAGCGTTTCTGGTATGTCCGGTTTTGCTCTTCACAGATGACCACAGCCAGATGACGTCGTAGCTATAGACGGACCAGGGTTGGACATGACCCAGCACCACCTTACATCTGGTCAGACATAATTATTCACTTAATCTCAGGCTCGCAAATCCAATGGCAACCGAAAATAAGCTGAGAAAAGGGGAGAATGAGGCTTAAGTCATCCCATGATCAAAGAGGGCACTTTCCTCTCCATTACTCAGCTTACTTCCGGTTTAATTATTTTTTCTTTTGTTATGTTAGCATCCCGGATCCAGTTGTAAAGGGTATATTTGAATGTATTATTATGTTTAGTCTTCGAGATAGAAAGCGATACGAAGCTAAAATTCTGCACAAACAATTTTCCCCACAGCCCAGGGTGGAAAATGCAGGGTGTATCGCGCGCGAATAGTTTTGATAGGATGTGAAAACCGAAAATTCCTGTCGGTTTTTTTTATTTCAGTGTAAAATGCGCGGTTTTTTTTTCTTTTACCGCATAAAAAAGGAAAAATGCGAATTCCAAAAATTATTCGTGTGAATTAAATATTTGGTTTCAATATGTATTTATTTTTTTATATAATGAATTTGCCATTAGCCATTGGTACTAGCTTTTAATTAATTATATTAATATTAATTTTATTGTTTCATGTTTTGAAAAATTTTGTCTTGCTGTTTGCACTGGGTGTTGTTTTTCTATTTGGGAGTTATAGAAGGGCACATTTAACCTAATTTTTTTATGACTATCTAAAGACTAACGTCATAGTGTTTTTATAGTTATTAGTATATTATTAAAATAGTTTCGTTCATTAAATATTATTGTTATTTTTAAAGTGGTTTTTTAATTTTTAAATGTTTGTGAAGTCGGCCAACAGCATTTTTGTTATACAGTATCAAGAATTTTTTAAAAATAATTTTTAAAGTTATATAAAAATTAATTTTGATACACTTATGAGGAGAAAAACAATAGAAAGAAAGAGTCAAAAACAGCAATTAATTTTTTTTAGTATTACTTACCGGTAATGATAAAAATTACTTTATTTGCGAGTAATTTAAAACTGCGTTGTGCGTTTTTCTCAAACATTTTCAGAAAGTAATTGACACTTTATGGTTAAAAATGTGTATTCTATGGAAGTGTACATTTCTTATACTGTACCGATATTGTTTGTGGAAATGTAAATATAAGTTAGCTTGTTTTATGCGTACAAAGTTGCACAGTACATGTAGGCCTATTACAAGTACACCCGGTACTGTTTTTACACGGATTTTTTTTTACACGAATTTGAAATAACACGGTTTTAAAATAAAATTTCATCCTCTTTTTACACGAGAAATTTTGAAATAACACGGTTTTTTAATCAATTTCAAAAATATTTTTTGCTTATTTTGGGAATTTTTCAAATTTTTTATACCGGTACTTTTATTTATGTATTAATTATAATTCGATAATACTGTGCGGTATGTATTTTTTGGTAGCCCTTATATAATGTATATAATTCCCCCATTACTTTTTTTACACGAATTTTTTTTTAAAGTGTTTTCAGGAACGTATTCCACGTGTAAAAACAGTACCGGTTGTATTAGCACAGTAGTGTAATACTAGTAGTGTAGTAGCACATATATGGCCCGTGTAATATATATAAGACCATGGGATAGTCACCCTGTACATTTTTAATTGACATTACCTTTACAATAATTGAGTGCTGTAGTTGTTTAAAAAATATGTGCAATTTTAAATCGTATTAATTAAGTTATTCAAGTTTAACATTAAAACAATAATTAACAATAATTTTGCCGAGTTAATTAAAGAATAATTTTCTCGCACAGCGGATAATATCGATAGTTTGCGGCTTGCACGCAGTCGTCGACGTACCAGCCCATGTGGCCCGCAGGGATTCCGCTTCCATAAACGTTCAGACTGGCGCACTTTTGAACGACGTTGGGCGCGAAGTCGGTTCTATTTCCGGTGTATGCGCCCAGAACACTTCCGTCCATCCACCGCCAGCTGCTGTTCTCGTAGGTTTTGAGGCCGAACCAGAAGCGAATCACGCTGCTCTGACAAAACAGCCGCTCCAATTGGCTGACGACGTAGGCGCTGGTCTCCGGCTCTTTGAGCATGGCCAACGTCATGCCTTCCTCTTGCGTGCAGGTGCGGTTGGCCTGCACCCAGCAGCTGCGGCTGCCGTAGACCACGTATTTCGTTCCGTTGAATTGGAAACACGCCACGCCCTCGCACTGCAACTCTGCCGCAAAAACTAAAAAAAAAAGATTTTGGCTTTTAACCTAGAAACAGGATACTGTGATAAATTTAAAGCACCAAGCTTGCGAGGCGCGAAATTTTTTCTATTTTTTTTTTTTTTTTGAGAAATTTTTCTGGTTTTTTTGCGAAATTTTTTCTATTTTTTTTTTTTTTTTGCGAATAATTTTTTTTGATATTTTTCCAAATTTTTTTTGATATTTTTGCAAAATTTTGTTGATTTTTTTGCGAAATGTTTTTGATATTTTTGCGAAATGTTTTTGATTTTTTTGCGATATATTTTTGATATTTTTGCGAAATTTTATTGATTTTTATGCAAAATTTTGTTGATTGTTTTTTTTTTTTTGCGCTTTTGGCCGCCCCTAAAATTGTGCCGCCCTGAGGCCCCGGCCTACTTAGAAATCCGCTTCTGTTAAAGCGAGAAACGTACGATGGCCCAAAAGGTATTATCACTTATGGATGTTCTTTTAAGGCCATCGTATACATTTAGAAATATAATACCATCGCAGTTTTTCCCGCTTAAATAAGGAGGACAATTGCTGCAGCTGTAGTCCAATCCGTCTTTCGTAGGCACACAGGAGCTTCCGTACATACAAGGGTTGAGCACACAAGATGGCGGCTGTTGGATAGGTCTTTGGCAGACGAAGTTGAAAGACTTCCTCGTGGCATAGGAGGGTACCCACCGCAGGGTGGCGCCGTCGACACTGAGCGCAGCGCTGTCCGCTGTTCCTGTAGAGGTTTTAAAGTCAGGATTATTCTCTACGTAGTCCCCTAAGAGGCTTCCGTCCAGCCAGGTCCAGTTGGGCGCTTGTTTCCTCAACCCCAGCCACACCAACAGCTGGCTGCTGTTCTGGCCGTTGACGCTGGTCAAGAGGTCAGCCACGAACTGGTTGCTTTGGAGGTCTTTGGGCATGGCCATTATGGCCCCTTGGCACGTGCACTCTTGCCTCGCCTGCACCCAAATTAACTCGCTTTGAACGACGAAGTAGATTACAGCTATTCATTCCGCAATTTAGAACTGGAATTTTTTTTTACTTTTAACATATAACGTGTGTCCCTTAAATATACGACGTTTTTAAAAAGCAAACAAAGAAGTCAAATTTTAATAAAATTGAATTAATTTTTTAATATTTACATACAACATCTCCGATTTAATGATAAAAAACAATTTTTAGAATATGACCTCTCCAACTGAGTCGGCACATGTTAAATGGCACATGCAAAATTTTCAATTTAAAAAGCGAATAAACAAGTCAAATTTTAATAAAAAGAAATAAATTTTTTAATATTTAGTTACAACAACATCTCCGATTTGACAATGCAAAATAATATTTGGCATGTGACCTCTTCCACTGAGTCGGCACATGTTAACTCGATTAGCAAAATTTTCAATAACTCGCTCGCACATGTTTAAATTTAAATTCGCACATGAGCGAATGAACACGTGGCGACTCAGCTGTAAAGGTCATATTCTAAAAATGGAAAAATGGTTTTTTATCATTAATTCGGAGGTGTTGTTGGATGTAAACAATAAAAAATTAATTCATTTTCATTAAAATTTGGTTTGTTTATTCGCTCTTTAAATTGAAAATTTTGCTAATTGTGTTAACATGTGCCGACTCAGTTGGAGAGGTCATATTCTAAAAATCTGTTTTTTATTATTAAATCAGAGATGTTGTTGTATGTAAATATAAAAAAATTAATTCAATTTCATTAAAATTTGACTTGCTTATTCGCTTTATAAAAACGTCGTATATTTACGGACACATTTTAGTATAATTTTGATCAAATATTTTGCTATTGAATTTTTTTTTTCGTGGGACAAGGGAATGTAACTAAAATGCAAAATGTTGGTTAAGTTCGACTTACCTTCGCAATTTTTTCCGCCGAAATATGCCGGGCAATCGAGACAAGTATAGTCCAATCCGTTTGGCGTGGGCACGCAGCGGCCTCCGTACAAGCAGGGGTTGGACGTACAGGGTGGCGCTTGATCGATTCGTCTTTGACAAATGAAGTAGTTGGTCCCGGTGTTGTCTACCGGACTCCATAAGTCGTTGTTTGCATCTGCGGCTAACGTGAGGCCATATTGAGCCCACGAACTTCGCCAGTCCCTATTTCCCCCTCCTAAGTAAGCTCCTAAAGGGCTTCCGTCCACCCAGCTACAATCGCTTCCGTTGCACCTCAGTCCTAACCAAGAGACGACGACGGCCCTCCCCGCCGCCATTGCCTCCTTCCCGTACACGGAGCGGAGGAAGTCGACGAGAAAGGCGTTGGTGAGGTTGTCTTTGGGCATGGCCAACGTCATGCCTTGACCCACACACCATTGGTTAGCCTCCTCTAAGGTTAGCGGCATTTCTACTTTGAAGAATATTACGCTGTCGTTGAAGAGGCTGCAGTTATACGCTCCGCACATTAAATCTTAAAAAGGGAGAGAGATTGCATTTTGTTAATAATTTTTGATTTTCTGTCTTTAAATAAGAATACACCCTAAGAACTCGCTTTGCTAAATAATAAAATATGTAATTTAAAGTATAGTAACTATGGTGAAACGAATATTTTACTCAAAAATATTTTTTTTATCCAATTTTTTTGTCTTTTCTTTTAAAAGCATTCTGTAATTGGCACGAAAAAACTGTCCAGAAAGTTCACAAATTTTAAATTTCTATATTTGAAATAAATTTTTTTTTAAAAAAAATTAGTTAAGTGGCGCGCACTATAAGCGGGCTTACTATAAAGAATTTTAGTTTCTGGGGACCCAAATATGGTCGCACTATACGCGGGTTCGCACTATAAGCGGGCGCACTTTAAGCGGTTTTTTTACACAGGCTTTAATGGCGTTGTCCAAGGGACCAGACAAAAATCGCATAATAGGCGGTTTCGCACTATAAGCGGGTTTCACTAGGTGCATTTAGTTAATAATCAAAAGTCACTATTAAAGACAAAAGCAAAAGTATTATTGCAAGGTTAATTCAAAATTTAAACTTCTTGAACTATTTTCACTTAAAAGATAGAAGCCCCAAAAATATTTTGAATTGCCCTTGCAATAATACTTTTGCTTTTGTCTTTAATAGTGATTTTTAATATTAACTGAATGCACCTACTGTAGTTAAAATCTTTGAATATTCACCTTGAATCGTTTGGCTTTGAATACAATAATAGTTTTTAAGTCATTTTAACTTATTTAAATTACTGTAATTACCGTATTATTTTTAGGCAAACAATATTTGTTTATTTAATAAGTACGAAACTTATCATCGGTTTTTTACATGCTTTCCTATGAGAAATCAGTTTTCACTTTTTACATTGTGTTTTTTTTTTTTTTTAGTTTGAATCGCGCCTATGATTTCAAGCGAAGTAGGTCGACGTGTATTTATTGAATATAACGCTTCGCATTTACCTCCGCAGTTTTTCCCGCCAAAATAAGCGGGGCAGTCGAGACAGCTGTAGTCTAATCCATTTGGCGTTGGCACACAGCGGCTTCCGTACAAACAGGGGTTGGATGAACACGAGGGGAGATCAGCAGCACGCTATTAATAAAAGCAGACACAGTGAAACACTACTTAATAAACAACAACATTAGACATTTCCGTTTCATTTGAGCGAAATAGTGGCGTAACTTTCACTCAAAGTCAAAATTTTACCCCGCGCTTTTTTACATTCCTTCATAAAATTTACGCTACATTTTCACTCCAATGAAAACATAAATTCACGTTAATATGTAGGCTACATTTAGTCTAAACAGTTAAGGTTATCATTAATTAAATTTTAAATTTACGTTACTTTTTCACACGAGTGAAATTTTTCTCCGTCAAATGATAAACAATAATAATAAAGTTTACTTACGCTGATTCTGACGTAGTAATTATAATCGATATTAGTAGTTAAAGTTCCGCTCAAGTTTTGCTCATTTTTCGCCATCATTTCGCACAACTTAGCGCCGGCGTTGTAATTAAAAGCTAGAAGAGATGGGTTGCGCGCGCACTCCGCCGCGCATTTGATGAGAGACAGGCGAGAGAGGATCCTGACTACGGGGTTCCCTTCCATACGAGCGGCAGGAGAATGTAACCGGAAGTCACCCGTCTCCATTCCGCTCGATATACTAATTATCATCAGATAGAAAATACAAGGAAGCCACATACTTATTTTTTTCATCTTCCTAATTTCATGAAAGAAAAAGCGTTAAAATTGAAAAAAAAAAAAAATGTTTGGATTTATATTACTTAGAATTTTGTTTTGTTATTGTTGTTTTGTCGTAGAAACAACTTCCGTTTATCTTCTTCAATTTTGAAGACGTAATAATTATGAGTAGATGGATGGGAGGGGTGTGGTTAGCGATAGATTACATAATGGGGAAAAAATGATTTGTTTTCTCCCCCGTTGGTTCAAACTTATCACCACACTACAGTATTATGTTTTTGACACTTTTCTTTCCACTTTATCAAACTAGCGACGAAATTTAAGCCGCAACAATAGAAAGATTAATAACTGCGGAAACATGGAAATACAGGGAGTATACAGTTTAATATTGTTTGCATTTTATTGTTTTTTTAGTATTATCTCGGTTAAAATTTTTAAATAAAATTTAATTTAAGGAATTGTTTTTTTTTTTTTTTTGGGCTGAAAAAATATAATTTGAGAGTTTGCGCAACACCTCCCGATACATTATATCTCTCCTTACCTTAATTTTTTACAGTGGCCCATTACAGCCAATCCCAACCAAATTGTTTAAGCGCAGTTTTAAGGAATTTCTCACTGTTGCACGCCTCCTTTGTGCAAAGGTCAATAATATTTTTAAATTCAATTTTTTTTTATTATTAATGGTGTAAACTAGGGGTCAAGGTAGGGGGAAACTTTTAATGCTTGGCCCTAATTAACCACTGTAAAAATTTAAGGTAACGAGAGGTTTTGCGCAAACTCTCTATTATTATTATGAATAAAAACGTAATGTATCGTTTCAGACAGGCTTAGTAGTTAAAATTATGATTTATTGAGGTTCCATTTATCGATCTATGGAGGTTTAGTGACCAAACGTGTGATTTATATAGGTTTAGTAGTTAAAAATATGATTTATTAAGATGATACACTGAAACCCGTTTATAGTGCGATTCCGCGTTTAGTGCGGCCATATTTGGGTCCTTAGAGACTAAAAGTCTGTATAATAAGCCCGCTTACAGTGCGCTCCACTTAAATGAATTTTTTAAAAAAAATTTATTTCAAACATATGAATTTTAAAAATTTTGAATTTTCTGGGCAGTTTTTTCGTGCCAATTACGGTATGTTGTTACAATTTCTAGCATTTCCAGGATATAGTGCCTTATTTTTTTCTGGTCTTTTGCATCGCATTATAATCGGGTTTCACTGTATACACTGTATTGATTTTTAGAGGTTAAACTTTCGATTTAGAGATTTAGTCAGACAAAAAGTTTATAGATTAAAAATCAGTTTAATTTATTTTAAATCGTGAGGCGAGAACTTTTTTGGGGGTAAACAGTTACGGTACGGTTTTGCTCGCTTTTTTTTTTTTTTGGATAATATTAGATTTTTAATAATTAATTTGGCTCAAATTTTGACTCTTCTCCTTAGCTCGGGACGGCCCTGAATTGTGATACCTTGTGTCGTAGTACAGTATCACCTAGTGAGTAGGATGTTAGTCGCTCAAGAAATACTCAAACACAAAAATTAAAGACGGAACGTTATTTTATTCAACCACACTCTTTCACGCTCGGCAGTTGAATGCCGTCACATACAAATTAACCTTGGCAGTAAGAGCCAGTGTTTGGTTCAGGAGCTTTAGTAGTGGCTGGTGGAATATACCTATAACCGTAGGCATCCGCCCTCCCGGCTTCCCTCTCAGTCAACTCCAACGACATCTCTTTTAATAAAGTTAATAATAATAATATACACACATATACGCAATAATATTGGATTTGAAATAGAAGTCGAGGAGAGAAATGGAAAATGATTCGTGGTTCTACTTCCAATTTTAGGCTAAATTTTATATTATTGGCCGAAATAATAATTTTTATTGCGAGCATTTTCATAGACTAAAAATGAACTAAAATTTGTGCTTACAAAATAATTATTACCGGTATTGTTTTTTAATATTTTTTTATACCATCTATGGCTAATAGATAATTATTTTAAATTTTTATTTTTGGCTTAACAAACGCGTTTTTTTTTTTATTTTTTTTTTATAACAAAACTTTTTAGTTTTTTTTATTTGACTAATTTAATAATATAACAAATGTTTTTAAAACAATGCCCACACTCAGACGCCAAAAGCATTAGACGAGAGAAAAAGCATCTCCGCAAAAACTCTATTAAATTTTTTTTTACCTTGATCTTTGATTTCGACGTCTCTAACACAGTTTTCGGTTGAAAACTCGAAGAAGATGAAAAAAATGAGCAGCATAGCAAAAGTCGAAAAAAACTTCATTTTTTTTTTACCTTAAAAATTTTAAATTTTCTAATTAGAAGAACTTGGATTGAAAGAACAAATGAATTTGTTTAATTTGCTTACAATTTTAGTTCCTATATATAGCGAAAACAAAATTTTTTTGTTACATTTATTCAGTGGTAATAATTTCTGCTTCGATCACCGATAATAATTAATCAATTTTTTTCAATTGTTTTTAAAAAATGTATTATATAAATAACCATTAATTACCTCAATAAATAAATAAATGCTTTTATTGAAGTCACGTTTTGCCTATGAATTAATTGATTATTTAGAAATAATTATTTGTGTACCTGGAGGGAAAACAAAAATAATAATAATAATAATAATTTAAAAAAAAAAACAACATTGAAAGTAATTTATTAATTTTACAATTACCGTCATTAATTATTTTTCCTGCTTGATAAAACAATTTGCTTCCGAAATTAATTAAAAGTTTTAATTAAGAAAACAATAATAGTAAAAAGCTGTTCCTATTTTTAACTTATCTCTCTTGAAAAACAATAAGGTGTGGTAGATTATACCGGGTGTTCGAAATGTAAGTACCCAACTTCCGTCTGTTATTAAAAAAAAAACTAGCAAAGATAAAATTTTAAAAATGGTGCCATTTTCAGAGAAACTCAGAAAGTTTTTTAAATAAAAAAAATAATTTTTTAGTTATTTCAATAAATGTTTAAAAAAACCTAAAAACTCAAAAATTTACTTTTGACATGCTTTTGAGCAATAGCTTGTGATAACAAAAGCAATAAAATGAAACAAAAATGCACCAACAATTAAAAAATAATGTAAATAATAAAACATTGCTACAGACATTCAAAATATAAACAATTTAAGATTAGTTCCAAATTATTGTTTAATTTGATTGTCTCAGAAGTGGTGAATGCGCCCAGCAGCATCAACGGCATTCATTTTACAGCATTGAGAGTGTTCAAACTTGCGTAATTTTGAACGTCACAAATTATTTAAAAAAATTCATCATATCAAAATATTATTACTTTTGGAACAATTTACTAAAAATTTATCTTTTTTTGAAAAAAAAAAAATATTTTTAATATCCTATAAAAAAATGTTAGCATGAAAAATTTTCTCTACGGAAAACGTAATTTTTTGAATTTTAACTTTTTTATATATTTTTTTAATTATAAAAAAAATTATTTTTTACACAAAAAATTTTGTGAGTTTCTCTGTAAAATCACAAAATTTTTACATTTCTATTTTTGCTAGTTTTTTTTTTAATAACCGACGGAAGTTGGGTACTTACTTTTCGAACACCCGGTATTATGACACGCTGTAAAAAAATTGTGGCAACTGAATTTTATTAACGCCGTGCGACTTATTTACCGCAGTTACAGTATACAAAGACGCTTAAATTAAATTTCGACGATTTCTCTATATTATTATTCTCGTACAATTTAGTGTGCATTTCTTATACGCTTTTCCAATAGATGTTATGAACACTCTTTGACTAGAATGACTAGAATACGAATATTGAGGATAAATGAAAACTTTTATTGAGTTAAACCGTATCTATTCATATTATAATTGTTTTATTAGAGTTATTAATTAGAGGGGACAAAAAATGTTTTCTGACAAAGGGCGTAGTATTGTAGACTAGGAGAACCGCCGCAATCGTTGGCGCGCCAATCCATCTCTCCGGAGGAATACACCCACAGACTTCCGCACTGTTGAACCACGTAAGACTTAAAGTCCGGTCTGTTTCCGGTGTACTTGCCGAGCGTACTTCCGTCCACCCACTGCCACGTGCTGTTGTCCACGGTCTTCAGCCCCAACCAAAACAACACGCTTTGGTTCCGGCCGTAGCTCTGCTCCAGTTGGCCGGTGACGTAGTCGTTGGTGGGCTGGTCTTTGAGCATGGCCATCGTCATTCCTTCCGCCTGGCACGCGCTGTTAGCCGCCGACCACGAGCCCACTGCGCCCAAAACCATGTACAATACTCCGTTGATTTGGAAACACGTGATGTTTCCGCAGTTCAATTCTGTTGAGATAAAATTCGATATAGGGTGTTCACGGAGCTTAGCCAATTTTCAAAAATGAATAAATCAGTCAAATTTTAACGAAAATGCGCTATTTTTTTAAATAGGCATTCATCGACATCTCAAATTTAATTTTAAAAAACAATTTCTGGAATATGATCGGCCTGAGTCGACAAGTGTTAACGTGCTCAACGAAATTTCCATTGACAATATGGCAGATGTCGGCTAACGTTCGCTAATAAAAAAATTTTTCTATGATAAAAAATTTTCCTGGATAAAAAAAATTCCTGGATAAAAAATTTTTCTAAGATAAATATTTTTCATGGATAAAAAATTTTTCCTGGATAAAAAATTTTTTCTAAATAAAAAATTTTTCCTGGATAAAAAATTTTTTCTAAATAAAAAATTTTTCCTGGATAAAAAATTTTTTCTAAATAAAAAATTTTTCCTGGATAAAAAATTTTTCCTGGATAAAAAAGTTTTTCCTGGATAAAAAATTTTTCCTGAATAAAAAATTTTTCCTGGATAAAAAATTTTTCCTGGATAAAAAATTTTTCCTGGATAAAAAATTTTTCATGGATAAAAAATTTTTCCTGGATAAAAAATTTTTCATGGATAAAAACTTTTTCTTGGATAAAAACTTTTTCTTGGATAAAATATTTTTCTCGGGTTTTCCTGGAGTCGGCACGTGTTAACGTGTTCAACGTAATTTCCACTGACCCTATGGCAGATATCGGCTAATGTTGGCTAATAAAAAAAATTTTCTATGATAAAATATTTTTCCTGGGTAAACATTTTTCCTGGAAAAAAAATATCCCCAATATCCAGCCAGGCATCTGCTATAAGGTTTATAAAAATTACGTTGAGCGCGTTAACACGTGCCGATTCTGTTAGGGAGGTCATATTCCAGAAATTGTTTTTTATTATAAAATTTGAGATGTCAATGAATGTAAATTTAAAAAAAATAATGCATTTTCGTTAAAATTTGACTGATTTATTCATTTTTAAAAATTGGCTAAGTTCCGCTAAGTGGCGAAAACTCCGTGAGGAAAAAAGCAAAATTACCTGCGCAATTTTTTCCTCGAAAATATTTGGGGCAATTTTGGCAGCTGTAACCAGCCGACTTGTTTGCCATGCAACGGCTTCCGTACAAACACGGGTTGAGTAGACAAGATGGCGGCTGATAGATGGGTCTTTGGCACACGAAAGAGTATCCGTAGTCCTCTAACGTTTTGGGATGCCACGTGCTGACCTGGCCGTTAACGTAGAACGTGACGCCGTATCCGCTGCTGTAGTTACTTATGCTCTCGTTTCCCCATACGTAGCTTCCTAACGGACTTCCGTCCACCCAAATCCAGTTACTTCCGTTGGAACTCAGTCCGATCCAGGCTAAGACTTTGCTGTTATTTCCATACACGGATTTCATGAAATCGACGAGGAAGGCGTTGCTTTCTTTTTCCTTGGGCATGGCCAACGTCATGCCTAAGCTGGCGCAGGTGTTGCTCGCCCTTTTCCAAAAGTGCCCGGTTTGGACGGAAAAGTATACGGTGTCGTTGAATAGCCGACATTGATAAATATCGCAGTTTAAATCTAATAAAAGTTTAAGAAAAAAAACTCAAAATTTTTTTTTTTTAAAAAAAGATTAAAGTTATGTATTTTTACCTCCGCAGTTTTTCCCGCCCAAATATGGTGGACAATCGCGGCATTGGTAGTCAAGTCCATCAGGCGTTGGCCAGCAGCGGCTTCCGTACAGACAGGGGTTGGATGAGCACGAGAGCCGATTAGCCTGCGATTAAAATTTAAGATAACAAAATAATATTAAGCCAAAAGCGTTTTGTTTTGGATAACGGTGAAATAGTATCAAGTTTGACTGGGAGAAGTTGCATTCTACGCGCAAGGAGCGCTTACTCGTAGCTGAATATAGCTCTTCTTAGCCTTAAAAATCGAACATACCGAAACAAAATAATCTCTTCATAACGAAAAATTTGGTTTAATTTGTGGAAAAAACCACGCCAAAAATCATATAAGCTAAATTTACATGTAGGGTCTTTTTTGGATGGCTCTAGGTTTTGAAACATAAATAAATCAATCAAATTTTATTGAAAATGAATTGTTTTTTTTTAAATTTACATTAATTAACACTTCCCCATTAATATTAAATTTTTTTTTTAGAATAAATGTATGACCTCTACAACTGAGTCGGCACGTGGTAATGCGCCTATCAAAATTTCCAATAAAACTCTCACCGGTGTATTTAAAATTATGCACATCTTAAATCTGGCAGCACGTGCTCACTTTAACGGCATCTACCATAGGATTAATAGAAATTTCCTTAGCGCATTAACACGTGCCGACTCAGTTGTAGAGGTCATATTCTAAAAAAAATTTATTATTAATGGGGAAGTGTTAATTAATGTAGATTAAAAAAAAATAGGCTAATTCATTTTCATTAAAATTTGACTGATTTATTTTTGTTTCAAAACATAGCGCCATCCAACGAACACCCTACTGTATATTACCGTAGTTTTAAATGTTGGTTATATTTTCACTCCAAATTTACTTGTAGGTTACTTGGCTGCGAAGAATTCACGTAAGCTGTAAATTTAAACAAGTACTATAATAAATATTGCTGAGATTTTTATTTTACGAAAAACTGGCGTAATAAAAATTATTATTGTTAAGTCTGTCCGCATTTTCAGATTTATTTACTTTCTAAATAATCTTAAAGTTACAATTTTCGAGGAAATTAAATATTGCAAGCAGGTTAAATTTTTCACCTAAAGCCGAGTAGCTTATTTAGCGCGAAAACCTTACTGAGCTGACATTCGCCTATATTTGTACGCATACAATTCTCAGAACAAGATACATTGCGTCTGGAGTAACTGAAAACCTAGTAACTTATCAAAATTCAGCCCAACTTTATTCTGCTCGAGCTAAAAAACGACAGACAATAAACCTTCAAAATTTTGTATACTTACGCTGAATCTGACGTAATAATTATAATCACTCGGTTTAGTTAAAGTTCCGCTTAAATTTCGCTCGTTTTTCGCCAGAATTTCGCACAACATGGCGCCGGGGTTGTAATTGAAAGCCTGGTGAGAGTGGTTGCTGGCGCACACCATTGCGCATCTGATAAGCGACACCTGGGGGAGGGTTATGATTATGGGATGTCCTTGCAGACGAGCGGAAGGAGAGTGCAACCGGAAGGCATTCTTCTCCATTCCGCTCGTGCAAATCCAAAATAGCATCAAATAGAAAGAAAAATACAGCAACCCATTCATCTTTTTCTTTTTCGTCTTCAAAAAGCAAATTTAATGAAGTTTGAGTAGAAAAAGCTTTTTTATTTATACTGGAAGAATTATTTTTGTTGTGCTTTTGATCGCGATGACAACTTTCCTTTATCTTCGTCAACAGCGGAATAAACAGTCATTTATTGCGGTGACAGTCGACGACGGCTAACAAAAAGATTGAATTAAATATGCATGAGTTGAGGTTGTTTACATTATTGTATCGATTGACGAGGATAACGACATCTTCAGTGGGGGAATCCAGCTGAGATATTATTCAACTCATCGATTCACACCTCCGCCACTTAATTAAACTCGGTAAACAAGAAAAATTACTCGCAAAATTTTTTCAAAGCTTTGATTTATAGAGAGTTTGTTGTTAAATTTTTAAAAATTATACAGTACGAGTAGGTATATAGTATAGAAATTTCAGCTGTTTGATTTGGGTGAGTCTAGTCGTTAAAATGGTTTAGTTATTAAAATGTCGATTTATAGAGGTTTTAAAATTTGGTTTATTTAGACTAGGTTTAATTGTTAAAATTTTTAAATTTCGAAAGTTTTAATTTATGGAGGTTTAGTTTCCTAAAATTACGATTTGTAAAAGTTTCATAACTTAAAAATTTGAAATTTTAAAGTTCACTTATTTGATTTATAGAGGTTTTGGTCTTATATCTCCAATTTATAAAGGTTTATTTGGTAAAACTTTGAAATATAGAGGTTCAGTTTATAAAAATTGGAATTGGTGGTTGAGTATTTCGATTTATCTTCCTTATAAGAGATTTAGTAAATCTGAACTTTGAATTAAAGAGGTTCTTAAGTATTTATAATAGTAAATTACTTACAAAATTTCGAATTTTTTGTTTTAGATTTCGATTTTTTTTAAAAAAATTTTTAGGTTGAAATGAAACATGTTTCAGCGAATCAGATTTAATTTTCACAAACTTCAGTTTCAAATTGAAAGCAAACTTATACCGGTACATTTATTCGTGACAAAAAAAGGGGGATTTTAATTTTTAATATACTTTAGTAATAGCCTTCTGAGAATAATTTGGTACTTTTAAATACTTCAAATTTTTATTACCGGTATTGATTTTATTACCATCTAAGTTTCAGCATGTTTTTTCAACGCTAATAAAAAGTTTATTAAAGACTAGGCTTTCATTAAGTTCAATGGTAGACGTGGTGTCCATCGTGATGGCGATCCAGCTGAGGTGGAAGGGTTCCTACTTCCGGTCCTTCCCACTCTATAGTGGCACAAAAAAGTATTGGTAATGCATGTTTTTTTAGATTAAAACTTTAAAAATCTTAAATAATTATAAATCGAAATATACAAAACATATAAAATGC
>JAQGAY010000291.1:0-33277 GCA_034698085.1 Polydesmus angustus | reverse complement strand
CATCTATTTTAGAACATCTATACCGCTCTGTTTATATTATGCCGTGCACTAATTTTTAGCAAGAAACATATCTTTTTAAACGCTTTTTTTTTCGTAATATGAAATTTTATTTTATTAAAGTAATAATTTTAATTTTTATCATTTGCGAAGTAAAACATTTTTTTTTATGATTTATCAAAAATGCACATATGTTGATGCACTTGTGCAGGTGCAGCGCTCAGCTTGAAAACGTATTAAAATGAACTGTTTCAAAAATGATATTTTAGCTTGGATTTGAAAAAATAAAATTTTAAATTTGATAGACTTTGAACGTTTATACAAGTGTTGAGCACAAATTTTAATATTTTAAAATGTAAAAAATTGTAAAAATATAAAATGGCTGTAGTTGCGTGTGTGTGGTAAATCTTCGATAATAACATTTAATATCGGAGTTAGTGAGCGAATATTTATTGAAATTGAGAGGGGTTGGTTCGACGTTAAACGAGTGTGTAAATGAGGAAATGAACCTTGGATATAAACGTTAATTTTACGTTTCCTATGGGTCTCAAAGTTTGTGAAAGCTTCCTTTGAAATTTTTCGCCGAGACATGACCAGAATGTTGATTTGCGACAAAGACCTTCAGCAGCATCTTCCCCATTAATCTCATCCGTTTTCAAGGATATTTAATTTCGCGGATCTGCAAGTCGCAGCCAAAGAGCGTGAATGAGGAAAGGATAGAATAATATACGTAACGTTATGTATTTAAAATTTGATTTTTCAGCGGAATTTTTTTTTTTTTTGCGTTTTTTATAATCATAATTGAAATTTTCATAATGGCGTTGATTTGGGATGGTAGTGGTGGGCATGCGCGGAGAATTTTGGTTATCGTCGAGCAGTTGATCACAGCGCAGTTTCCGTTGCGCGTTCATAGCGCAAAGAGTAATTTGGAGAGGATTATAGTTAACGACGTTATTAGTCGTATGCAAATGAGTGCAAATATCTGCGAGCGATTGCTAAGTTTAATCCTTTTTTTGAGAGGAATTGTAGCGACTAAGCCGGTTTTAAGAATTTTTGGTCGGTAGAGACTTGACGAAATGAGCTGACTTTTTATTACCGCCGTACACGCTCTCGTTGTCAGATGGAGCGGGATGAGATGGCGACGACGATGAGCCGATGTCATCTCAAAATACATAGCGGAACACGTACTTAGTATCTTTAATCGAGTCCTCGCTAATTAACTAACTTTATACCTGGTGGAATAATATTATGCTAATTTAGCGTTAACTTAACTTTTTGGTACTGCGTTTTAATAATTTTTTTTTATTACTAGGCGCGTATTAGTAATTATAATTGCCTAATTTTAAATGAGAAGGAAAAATGTTCTACGGTACTGGGGTTTATTTATATTTTTAAGCACCGTAGTATATTTAAGAAGATGTTAAATTGATTTTCAAGCTCCGTTAGTTTGTCTAATTTAACTCGTTCGATGTGTTTTTGCTGTTGCTGAAATTATTTATTTACTATAAATTTAGTATTAACAACATCGTTTTTTGAAAAATTAATTTCCGTTTGTCATTTTTTTTATATTGTTTTAATAAAACATTAAAGAATTATTATTGTATAGATTAGGTTTGTGCATAATTTGAGAACTATAATATGAAAAATTTCTATATTTTTTTTTACGAATCGACTTTCAGTAACAATTTTATTTAAATTTTTATCAGACAGTAAAACCTCCAGCTTTAATTTGAGCGAAATGCTTTTATATTTTCATCAATTGATCTACAATTTTGGTAAATTCAAACATTTCTTATTCATGAATTATTTGCATTGAAAAATACAAATTACAACATTTGAATCGTTAGCTGTTTTTTTTTTATATATTAAAGAAAAAAACTTGCTTAATTTTGATTCTACATGGTGTACCGAAGAAAAAATATCTCTAACTGAACTAGTACAGTACACAAATTTTCTTAATAATTATTTAAATGATCATAAGAAAAATTTTGCTTTAATGATTTTTTTAAAAATAATTCTATGGTAATTCTTTGGTGAATGTTTGGTAGATTGTCTGCGGGACGTACTGCGTTTAGATTAACACGGACGAGAGTCTGATTGACTATTTAAGACTTTTAATTTTAATGCAAAAAAATAAACTTTATTCTTTAAATATCTTTGCTGTTAAAAAAAAATCGAAATGAAATCGACATTAGCGCGCGACTAATGTTATTTGAATCGTGTTTACTCGTACATTTTCATTCGACAAATCGCGTAATATTTTCGTCGATGTACAGTAGGAATTGAATAATTTTATTTGTCGTTATTATTTTAGGTGCCATTAATAGAATTTATTGCTAAAACGACGTGAGATATTTTATTAAAACGACTTGACAGTTTCGCAACTGCGATCGAGCACGGTTGGTGCGTTGCGCCGAACGTAAGCGGGTGAATGTGGCGTAACGTAGGTGGCTGGTGAAACGTTACGTAGGTGGGTGGAAATACAATTTTTATTCGAGTCATTTTTTTTTTTCCACAGCCAAAAATGTTTCTATCGCTTTCAAACAAGCGCTTTTCTTTTTTTCCTTCTTTCTTTCTCATTCTTTTCTTTTGCCTGTACGGTATCTAACGCGTGTCATCACCAGGTGGCACCCAAATAGAACGCGTGTGAAATTGTCATAAATAGGCCCGTTAGACTTTCGCTCACGTATATATTATAATATTATTCTAATCGCCCGCAATAATCGCAGAAATTCTTACGCAGATTATTTTGTTTATTTTTACCAAGCTCATCATCCATTATTATTTTTTTTTAACTATACCCTGGTAGTTAGTCGTTCTCAACCCTTTCGTTTAACGCCACTTGATGATATCTTTCATTAATATCATTTGCTCTGCGCAAACAAAAATTATTTTTGGGGCGTCGAAATATGTTTATTTATTTATTTATTTTTTAAATAGAAGAAAAAAAATGATAATGAAATGTAAAAAGATTAGCGTTTTAATTTGCCATTAAGGGTTGGTTTTGACGTGCGCGTGGAACGCGAGATATTTGTGAACAGACACCTTGACGACGCGCAAGTGTCTTTAATGGAGCTGAGACTGCAACTTATTTTGGTAAATAACGCAAATGACGATGATGCCTTTTGAATATTTCTAATGGACTATTTCGTCGTTTTCTCCAACTGCGAAGACGTCAGGCTCTATGGCTCTCTCTTATCTGAGTTATCTTCTCTAGTCTCGGTTATGGGAATGTGAAGGAATCTTTTCCTCACTCAGGTCTGTCGGTACCTGTATACACTGTATTATTATACACTGAATGCGGGAACACAATGAGATAGTCTCCTTCCTACTTCCTTCTATATTCGGCGACGTGTTTCCAAGCGTCGTTTATTCGATGCGGTTGCGTCTTGTTACGCGAACCCCCTCGCTCGACAAAGAATTGCAGTCGCCTCCGATCTTATTTGGTTGTCGGAGAAAGAGTAGCAAAAAAAAATTTCGAAAAACCTCGATTAACAATTTCTTTGTGCTTTCTTTATAGTCTTTATTATGATTTTGCATTATTTACATTTTTTAGCAACGCTATGCCGACAAATTTTATTTTTTAAAATATGAAATGGAGTTTGTTACTTTTGGTAATAGAAAAATCTATCACGCTGCTTTAGATAATGCTTTTAAATTTTTTGAGCTTTGTTACAGTATTTTAAACGGCAATTTAGATTTAAAATGATTTAACTATAATAAGAAGATTTAAAATGCTCGTAACAATTTTTTTTAAAAATTTTGATTTAAACAATTGTGTGTTATTTTGAAAAGAATGTTTTTGAAAAATTGATTATTTGATACTTATTTTTTGTTGTTTGTTTTTCAGTTTGAACGTTATTTGAAAACGGCGGAGCGAGGTTTTACTGAGCGTTGGAATAGCTAAAGAAAAGTAAGTCGAGACTTTTAGTACATGTAAAGTTTTAAAGATAAGTCAAGTTGCTGGGTTTATTCTTCATGAAACTATAACCAAATTGCGGTGCCGGAGTTTTTCTCTCCCGTCCCCTCCTACATTTTAATTAAATTCAACGGCTGTGTGTACTCGATGAAAGAGCCTTCGTTCACACTCGGCCGACGAATATCGAGCCGCATAAGAAAATGTTGGCGAAAACAAGTTTTACATACTCAAAATAACATTGGCCTTGTTTTCACTATTTTAAAACGAATTTTGCTTGCATTTTTGACAAGATACTACGTGTTATTTTTCTTTTCTTTTTTCTTATTTAGTTTTTTTTTTTGTTTGTTTGTTCGAGACTTTTCGTTTCGTGTAAAATGTTTGCTTTTGACGCGTTGGTATTATTCGAAAAGGGCACGTAAAAGTGGCCGAGCAGGATGGATGAGGTCGAGGAAAGAAAAACCCGGCGCCTTGCGGATTTAAATTAGAGCCGCAATTAGAAGATGACGTTGCACTCGGAATTAGTATTAAAATTTGAGGTTAGCGCAGGGGTTAATGGGTGAACGCAACTGCTGACCAGACTTAATTTTGGCTTATTAAGACCCGAGTTTGAATGAGATCGGAGACGCAGAGTTTATGCGCACCGAAAGTCGAGGTCATTTTCCATCGAACAACTCGTCGTAGTTATTTCTTAAATTAAATTATTTAGAATTATTAAATAAAACACGTGCATATAACTAATATGAAATGATTTACGTCTCCAATAAACAGTACATGTACTGTTCTTGTCGGTTAAACGTTGCTACCAACATTTCATATTACCACGCGTTTCACCAACAAGATATTAGTAATTATAAACACCAAAACATACCAATTTCGTTTGAATGTCGTTGTTCCTTGCCCATAGCAATCACGGCGAATAATTAGATTTATTCCTCTAATTTTAATTATAAAAATTTTTACCGGGTTTTATGATCGAAAAAACGTCGAACGTTCGCATATCAGTAGTATGGTTGCATTTGTAGTTACAATATTACTTGACTGTGCCACTTTTGGTATTTTATCCTGTACGACAAAGCGTTTACCGACTAAATTAATACTTCCAACCAGCGATTACTTTGTCGTCTTAAATTTATTTGTATTTTGGTACCCCCTGGTCTTGAACTATAACCGTGTGCAATTTTGTTAGTTTATGTACGGTATTTTTTATTATTATAGTGCGCGTACAATACATGGTTTTCTCTATTTAATTTTTTCCATTATAAATTCTTATGGTGTCATTATAAATTATTCTTATTGTGATTTCAAAATTTGTTAAATAGATATTTTTAAAAATGAATAGCGCGTTCAAATATGATGGACTCAGTTGCTGTAGTGATTATTTGATCGCGACTATTAATTGACTTAACAATAATATTAATTAAAAATGTTATAGGCGAGTTTAATATTATGTTAAAACTTTGATAGTTTATTGCTACCCCTTGCTATAGGCAATCACTGCATACATTATTATATTTAAATCTCATGTAACTTTGCATTTCATTAATACGGTACCTTTAAGACTCAGCTACAGTACAGAATAATATTTAAACTTATTTGAAAATAATTAAGAAAACTATCGGTGAAGTCGATAACAATTAAAAATTTAAATTAAATGAATTAAAACGCGTAAACAATGGAAGGATGCGCGCGCTCGTTGAAAATTTTAAAAAGAAAAATTGTGCGAGATAAATCGCGGAACTTGTTTTGATTTTTTTTAATGCAGTGTGCGCGCATGAAATTAGCTTAAGCAGTAAACAGAATAAGAGAGCGAGAGAATATGGATATCTAATGATTAAATGTAATGAAAGTGAAAGCTTGGTTGTTGTTCCTTCGGTGAAAGTTGCAGGTCGTACTCGTAGCGTAGTAGGCGGGATAGAAGGAAAGAGTGTACAGTACTGTAGTTGAAACCTCTTTGTTTGAACCGAGTGAAGCTGTACATGTAGCGCACCGTAGTTATTAATGAGAAGAGTCAGGTCATTTTATTATTTTAAGTGTAGGTAATGATTTAAGAGCTCTGTCTTCATACACTCACACTCGCTCTCTCGTTTTCTCTTTAGTACATCCTGTTGGCAATAGGAGCGTTATAATTACGACGCCATCCCTTTCCATTATTTTAATGGTAATTTATCGTTTTCTTCTTAATGTACTCATTTTAGATTCTATTTAATTACGACGCTTCTGTTCCGTTCTTTTTCTTTTTGTTGAAACACGCGATGTTTAACCCTAGCAGTGTGGGCGAATGTTAGCAGGGGAAGGAGAGGCTTGCTTTTTAAAGCCCCGTTTCGAAATCGCGTGAAAAAGAGATTTTAATTACAGAAGTTGATATTAAAAATGAGCCGGCTTTCATTTTTCATTTCGTAATATTACCGAGATTGTGTTTTTTTTTTTTTCTGTGACAAGCAATTTGTAGCGGAATAAATGCTTGATTAAACTTTTTCGTAAGATTAATCAAAAACCTTATTTGTTTAATTTCACCGATCATTGTTAGAAACGAGTGAGAGGGAGTGTGAGAGAGAGAAAGGATTATTGCGACGGTTGGGGTTTAAATGCAAAAACACGAAAAAAGTATTATTTTTTTTTCTACCGGACGAAATTATCACTCGGCAAACACGCTTCGTATTTAGCATAAATAAAGCGGGCGATGTTAAGTAAAAAAATAAAAAAAGTGAGTGAGAGAGAAAGGGAGGGAAGGAAAGAAATGAATAAAGTGAATTTATTTGCGCGTAGAATGAGAAATGCATCGAGAATAGATGTTGGTAGAAATAAATGAAGTGTAACTTAAACATGAGGGTCTTTATTCGCTTTCCCACGTTGAAAATTACCAATTTATTTTAAATGAGGAGAAAAAAACATTGAGAAAGAGTGTAGTTCTAATAAATCACAAGACATTTAAACTTTTATTCTCGAATGGGAGGCAACCCAAACACGCGCAGAAAAAGAGAGAGGCGTACCATACCATATCGTACGCTGGCGTCGACGTTAAACTAGTAAAATTTTCAATTTTATTTGGAATTCAAAATGGTCGAATATGGCGTAAAAATAATAGAATAAAAAAGGAGAAAGAGCAGAAGAAAAAAAAAAGAAAGCGAGAAAATTTTTTGGTGATTGAAGGTTGGAGTAATGGGGTGGGGTTTGAGAGAGAAAATGAAGGAGGATAGTGTTAAAAAATCGAAATGTGGGCTGGAAAAAAAGAAAGTTTTTAAAAAATGCGGAATTTTGTTGTAAGTAAAGGAATGGCGGAGAAACGGAAGAATATATTCATCGATTTTGTTTCATGTCGCTGGAAAGTGGCGCTGCCTACGCGTCATTTCCTGCTGATGAAAATAGTGCGCGCACCCATTCCACTATTGTGAGAACTGAACCTTGAGATAGAACGAAGTAGATGTGCGATGGAAAGAGAGCGAGAGAGATGGAACGAAGAGAATAGCTGTAAATTGAATTTTCGTCTTCTTTCCTATAAAGAAGAGTGAGAGAGCAAGAGAGAGAGAGAGTAGGTGGGTGTTAAACGCTTTCTATTACGACTACTATAAACAAAATAAAAACACAAGAGTTGTGCATGTTGTATATAAATATAAATTTGCTCTTGCGTTTCGCACTCTGAATCTCTTAGGCGAAAACAGGGGGAAGTATCTTAGGAACTAAATGTTTTTCTTTTGAAAATATACATATATATTTTTTTCTTTTTCTTCATTCCCCTCGATTGTATAACTTGTTTAATTACTTTAGCAGTTAAATAAATTTGAGCAGCTTTTGTCGGGTTGTCTGCTCAGGTACTCTATTAGAGAGTTGATATTGCTTAAATAAATACACGACGCAGTAGTTGAAGGAATGCGAATTAAGGAAAAGCGGTTTTTACGATCTTAAAACTTACTTTTCTTTCGAAATTTACTCGCATAATTGTGCACTTAGATTTAAATAACAAGTGTAGAATTTCAATTCTTCCAAATTATGTTGCGACGCCGACTGAGCATTATAATAATAATGCAAATGTTTTACCTTTCCGAAAGATTTCAGATTCCGAGAACAGAAAATATTAAATTACTTTTTTTTTTTTTTAGGTTTTAATTGTTTTTCATTTATTTTTGATGACTAAAGATTTTTGTTTTTGATTTTTTATCACAAACTCATATTATGCACTATGAACCGAAGAAAAAAAACGAACTCACGACGTAGTGAAAAGCGAAATGTTGTTGAGATTATAACTATTTTTATCTGGATTGATTATAATAGTAACTGATTTTAACTATTTATGAGCTGCACCAGTTTCAGGTATGGGAAAAATGTTATCAAGTTGTAATTGAAGCTGCAAATTCAGCAATTATTATTAGCGAGTGGCGCGCAATGCGGGTTTACATAAAATAAATTTCTGTTTAATCACACGCTATAATATTAAGATGTAAAATTTATCATTTTTATTAGCAATGCCTAACACGCGCAATTACAACAAAAAAAAAGCTATTAAAAAAATTGGGATAGAGAAAAAAAATATAATGCAACCACCAGAGGGCTATTAAAAGGACAATAAAACGTACATTTACTATCGGACTGCAGCGTATTGGATGGCTCATTAAGATCGTTACATTCGGTAATGACGGCGATCGAGAGCGGCTTTAGAGGCCCACAGCGTAGCCTAGGCTTTTATTTCTCTCTTCCAACCACTTTGCAATTAAATTTGCTTATTTTTGGAACAACTATTATTTTTTGAATTACAACACTTGCTAATGAGGTTTATTTTATTTCGTATTTTTCTACCGGAATTTTCATTTTTGATAATGTAACCTTTAGATTACGTTTAAAAGTTGCGTTCGATCAAGTTCAGAAAGCCGGAAAATATAATGCTTATTTGTTTCTACGTGGTATACCGTTACAATCTTTTTGTCGTACGTTATTTCGCCATCGACTTTATGTAGCGAACCCTATTGCGTTATACGCGGTAGTTCTGCGTCACATCATTTTGCGAATACAACGAGTTATAATTTATTTTTTGTTTAGTTAAATTTATAAAAAGAGCGTGGTTTTTGCGTATGCAGATTCTATTGGAGTTGTTTTAAATTGCGTTAATTTAATTTTAATGAATTTATTATTCTCGCTTTAAGTTAAATAGATAAATACATGTAGTAGGCGAATAGTTAATCTAGTCATACCACGAGTTTCGATCGGTACATATTCTCCTAAGACTATCATTTTATATTTTTTCTAAATATTTTGTGCAAGATTTCAACATCCGCAATCTTTATCGAAGGATTAGTTTCATTATTATAAAACGTGCAACACTGAATTTTCCCTGCGCTTGTTTTGATACTTTGTGAATTTTTGCTGCATGTGAGGCGTCAAATAATAATTAACTATTAGAAGAATGCAAACGAATATGCATCAAATACTATTCACCTTTTATAAATATTTTTAGCAAGAGATTTAGTTAATACTTTTTTGAAAATAGAAATTATCTGCTTAAATAAATCATAAAATGGTCATTTTTCCGAGATTCACCTCTTGTAATGAAAGGGAAAGTTGTTTATTCCGTTTAAATTCCCATTGACGGGTAAGCTGTTTGTCGTTTTCACTCTCCATTTATTTGCACATTTCGCAGCAATCAAAATGTACATATACACGCACGATGTATACAGGATATATATGTATATGCATGCACATAGGTTTTGAGATAAGCAATCAACGTGCTACATTTATATAGTGTTTGCTATCATATGCAACGTTGCACAAATTCCAACATCGAAAATTTTGTTTAGGATTTTGCTAGCTTTGCTCGTTGCGAAATAAAACGACTTGATGTAATCACCGCGTGTTTGGATTGAGCGGGAGTTGACTTTTTTTTTATACATATATCTATGTATAAAAAAAAGTAACCTAAAAATCTTTTCTTTTTAAGAGAAAAAAAAAAGCGGGAAAAAAAAGATAATTTTCTTTAATCTGAAAGCGCTTTACTTCCTCTCTCGGCAAAAAGGGAACCGTATTTACGTGTATATTTCAAGAGCTATTTATTTTCACTCATCTTCAACTTAAGGCAAAAAAAAAGCGGCGCTATATATACGCGGAGATAGAAGATCTCTTATCAGAATTTAATAATACGAATTGAATTCGTGGAGCACACAACAACTTGGTCTTATGAAATTGAGCATTCTCCACGTGAAAAGCGAGATTTTTCAAGTTGAAAATAGACTGCAAACTGTGCAAAAGCTTCCACAATTCTAAATCAGCTTTCTTTACCACGCTACATTCCATTTCCAATTTAGTTATACTTTTCTTTCGCTAAGAACGTGCATAAAATTAATAAAGACTCGATTTTTTTTATACAAGTGTTTGGTTTTAACTGCGCATTTTTTGATATTTTATGTAAGGAAGGTTTTTTTTGAAGGAAATTTTAAATGCTAGTAATTCTATATTAATTGTTTACCTTTAAGATTTTTGTTTGATTAATCTTTGTATATCATTTGATTTCTGTAACGATGTGATATTTTTATGGGGAAAAAAATTAAAATTTAAGATACTAAAATCTAAATATTAAAAATTTGTTTTTAATGGAAAACTTTAAATTATAGATGTTTCAGAAAATTTTTGATTCGTGGTGATAATTAATTATTGTGACCGATAATGCAATGCTAAGAACTTTTATTGATGAAGTTTTACTGTATATCAAATCCTGTGTAGTAATTTTTATTAAGATTTTCTGATTTTTAAAAATTATTTTCTAACTTTATTTGCGGGGGGAAAAAATCTGGTTTTTTAAAGCGATGTATCTTTATGGAAGCAGCATACGTCTACTGCCGATTCCCGCGCGTTACATTGTTTATTTAAAGTTGTTTTCCGTTCCTTCCCCCCTTACTCTTTCTATCTCTCTCTCATTCTCCATTTCCGACCGATGTTGACATAGCTATAGTTGTTGAAGAATAATAATAATATAAAAAAAAAAGAATCAACAAAATCTGAATATTTTATGCAGATGGAATTTAGGTGTGAGAGAGGAAATTCCGTTTTACCCCCACACATTTTTTTTTTTTTTGCACCCATTCCCTCTTCTCTTATCTTCTTCACGTTTTTACCTTAGCTTAAACTAAAAATGCATTTTTTTTATATTGACAAAACAAATTTGATCATCTTGTAAAGTTGTGACGTGTGCGAGGGAGTAAAAACAGCTCGAAAGGAATAAATATGTTTCAATGCGACTGCCAATCCAATTTGGATGTAAAGGCTGTGGTAACGGGGCTTATGAATGGAGAAAACAGTCGTCACCTTTCTCCCCCCCATTCAACTACTACGGTACCATCATCATCATCGACTTTTCAGAGTTACGTTCAGTGCCAGATTTCTCATCAAGTTGAGAACCAGCTTAAGCGTTGGGCCTCCATTAGACTCTTAGGGGCTCCAAATTCAATTACATTAAACAAGTGGCTTGCGCACCCCGATTTTATTAAGATATGTTTTCCAAAAAGGTTCACTAAATTTTGCATTAACATTTACTTGTAAAAAAACATTCACTTGTAAAATAATATACCGGTATAACTCGCAATAAAACAAAAATAAATAAATAAAAAAAAAATCTATCAACATTACTTACAAAAACATAGGCTTAAGGTATACTTCTAAATTACTGTAAAATAACGGGCAATAATCAAAATAAGCAAACACTGAATTTATAAAATTAATAATTTAACTTAAGTAAAAAAAAACATTTACAAAACAAAAAAAAAATCAATTGCGAAATAAAGAAAAACGACAAAAGCGTTTATAAACAGGGAAAAAAACGCTAAAAAAAAATAGCGGTTATTACCGGTAATAATAAATTCATGAAGCAACGATATTAAGCTTTTAAAAAAAGTGGTCATTTAAGTATAGACTTAGTACTGTTCGCATACACATTTTTTTTTTGTGAAGGAAACGGGGGTCTCAACAAGTTTCAATCCGGCGCTGCTAACGCCATCAGGTTCGCGCAATTACCGGATAATTGAGATAGACTTTATTTATTATTCGATTGGATTTTACTTTTTCGGACCGAGTTTTTTTTCTTTTTTTTGTCGTTTTTTACGCTGAGAGGGTGAGTGCGAGGTGAACTTTTGATTGGAAACTTGTTACGTTGTCTCTTTGTGACGATTACGGAAATGTTTCTTTTTTTTTTATCCAACTCGGTGTTTCTCCGGTGAGACCTTGGATTCAAGTTTTTTTTATATATATTGTTATTTGAAGCCGATAAAAGTTATAGGACACGTAGAAACGTTATTTGATGTTTTCCGTATAAATATTCCTGTCACGAAGCTCCAACTAAAAAAAAAATATACCGTGTATACCGGTAGATATATATTTTTTTTATTCTGTGTTGTAAGGATGAGGTAAGAGTAGCCCAATGTGCCTAACTCAAAGATTGGAAATGAGTCCCTGATGGACGTTAAAACTCGGGAGGCTCTTTTTTTATTTGAATTTTCTCCCATTTTCGAATTTACAATTTTATTACACTTTTCATCATCACTTAAAAGTTTGTGCGACGTTTACTGGGGTTTTTTTTTCTTTCATAAGGTCAACGTCGGAAGAAGGAGATAGAAAAAGAAAAAAAAAGATGCGGAATAGTTTATTAGTTTGTTGATTAAGTTTTTAGCTCGCTAGAAGCTAGTGACGTCATTTGACGCTCGATTTTAGCGATTCAGGTCGCGTCAAACGTCAGCGATGACGTCATCGCCTGCGCACGTTCTCCGCCACGGTGAAACGACGACGACCACGCGTTGCTTACGCTGAGTAAAAGAAAGCAATCGATGAGTACAGGGTGTCCATCAGCACTTTTACTGGTGCAAACATATTGCTGCTAAACTTTGATTTTTATTCCGCGCATATTAATTGATGTCCAGTTCTCAAGACGATTTTTCAGCTTAAGCGGATTTCGAATTTATTATACTTATAATTTTTATTTGTTTAATAGTATTTAAGAGGGGCAAACGTTATTTCACGACAACTGAAGCTTAGAAAATTTACTCGGATTTCACTTTTGCCTAGAGTCGAAATTTTAACTGTAGCTGAGCACGCAAATGGGAATGTTAAGCGTTAAAATGTAACTGAATGTCAGTTCAGCAAGGTTTTCACTTTGAAAAAACATTCTGAGAACTAGGTATTAATGATAAACGGAGAGAAATATTGGCGCGCGAAATAGTTTAACATCGAGGAAATATTAATATTTATCTGTTAAAATTTTGTCCGCTATCGCTTTTTAAGGTTTTTTCCCGCACCTAATTGAATTAAGAGATGGAGATGGTAAATAATCGTAATTGAATATGACAGCGGAACGTTTGATTTTTGATTAAATTTACGGATGTTTACCGCAATGTTCCAATTCGATTACGGTAACTGCCGGGCAAAGATGCTTTTCTCGCCTTTTCTCCGCTGTCAACTTACATTTACAAAAACATATATATTGTATACTCCCGATTTTTCGTTTTTATGAATTTCTGTCCAAAAACACACGCCAATTTTAGCTCGATAATTAAGAACTTACCGGTATATATTAATTGAAATTTTTCTCCGTACAGTCTTTATATAAAAAAATTGGAGAGAGTGAGCATTATTTTGTTTAGAAATTTCGTTAACATGAAAAATAAACAAAATCTATGAGAAATTAAACAAACAAAAATAAATAATTTAAATACGGTTTTTTATTATGAGATTATTTTAAAATGGCAATAATATAATGGCATTTGGCATTATTTTTGAAGGTTTTGTTGTACCCATCACGTTAAAGTCACTGATATCGTTGCTTTAGATGCGAAAGTCATACAAGAATACTTTCATGTATTTCTGTACATGTACAGTGTACTTCTGAATGGAAACTTAGTTCTACAGACATTTGTTCTGCACACTTTTTACTTGCAATTTTTTTTTTATTATATTAAAATGATAATTAAAATGATAATTAAAATGACGATAGGCTATTCTGTTGTTGCCATACTTGGATAAATAAAAAAAAATATTATTTCTTCCCCCATAAAAAATTAAAGATTCTGATATTTAATTCAGTAGTAAATAAGAAGAAAAACCGCAGTTGTTTGTGACAGTTGCCAAACGTAGAACTATTTTTTTTGTTGGAAGTTCACTTGAAAATTGACGATGATAGATGTATCCAGTTTATTTAATCTAGAATATTTAATCTAAAAACTAAAAAAAAAAATTTTTTTTAAACTAAAAAATAAAATAAAACTTAAATTATTTTTATCTACGCGAAATTGTTATCTCTGATTTAAAAAAAAAATATAAACGTAAAATCGAGGTTTTTCCGTTGAGTTTGAATGCTCTTTTAAATAAGTAAAATTGTCGAGGGAGATTGAAGCATAAGCAAAATCCCAATTTGTTTCGGCTAGGCTGAACAGCGATGGTCGAGTGTGAAGTTTATTTAGCCAGACGAAAACGGACGTGGTCATCATCCTATTTAACATTTTAGGTCATTACTTTTGGTCCGAGGCACCCGCTGGGCACGCGTCCGACGCTTTAAATCGATGACTGCATTAACATGTAGAGTGCCTATTTATTCGGTTGTCGCGTTTACCGAATACATTAAAATCTGGGAAGATAGGTTGGCGCTTTCTATTTATATTTCACCAAGATTTTTTCACGGTGTACGAGGGAGGGTTGGGGACGGTGATGATGCGAGGGTGTGAGCCGTTGTGATGGGGGTGGGTGCGCGAGAGATGACTGATGATAAATAGCCGGAGCGTGCAGTTTGCTTTTGAGATGACATTTGCATAGAAGAGGCTGGTGGTGCGCGCGCGAATGTAAAGAAGTGCCGAGAGAAGCTGCTACTACGGTACATGTAGTCGACTATCTTCCCAAGAGGAAGCTGATGCTTAATTAATATTTCATGAATGTTTCGTCTGCTTTTCTTGTTTCGCAACACGCCGTCATCCAGGGTATTATTTACTCCCGGGTCATTTTTTAAGCGCGGGCGGAAGGGCGGGCGGTGGCGGCGGCGGAAAAACAGCTTATGACAACGTTGATGTCGAGTGACAGATGACTTAAGTTCAAGACTCGGCTCTTCAAATAGGTTAATAGGAGTTGGACACTTAATTTATTGTTTGGGATTCCTTCTGCTCGCGCGTTTAATTGATGAAACGTGTATCGTTCGGCGGTCGGAATTGAGAGATAATCCGTGAAATATATTTATGGCTTCCTTTTAGAAGGCGATTTATTATTATTAAAACTCGCTCAGGGTTAACGTTGAAACGATGCCGAGTTGCCGTATCTACAAGATGTATAGCGTTGGTTTTAACATAAAATGAAACGGTAAACAGACCGAAAACTCTCGACTTGATTTTAACGTTTATTGATGACCTTAATTTCCAGTTTCCTAATAAATTGAAATGACGTAAATGTGCTATGAAACTTTAGTTAGCCGCATTAAGGGTTCTTAACACGTTGCTAAATTTCATTAAAAAAAGAATAAAAAATGAGTGAATGGTTGGTTTTTACTACAGTTTTCGTTATATAGGGGAACTTATTTGTGGCTGATTAATGATTTTTGGATCGATCTGATTATTATTTAACTATTTATTTGTAAATTTAACAAGAACGATTTTTTTTATCAACGTGCGTAATTTTTTTTTTTTTTTTGCTTTTGATTCGGAACACGTAGTTTCTCAATTTATATTTAGATTTTTATTTATAATGTTATTATTACATTTTGTTTCCTTAATTTTTTTTTTTGATGATTCGCTTAGTTTAAACTACTTTAGCGAATTGATTAGTAACGGGTTATTGATCACCGATTTTAAGTATGAGTCGTATTATTTAGCGTATATAGTGTTATTTAAAGTATTGAATAATGAAAAATAGTTAAATTGGAAAATTATACTTTTTAATAAATTTTAATTAAGTCTAATAACGTCAATTTATAGAAAATGCGGAGGGAAAATATTAATATTTCCGGAAAAGTAATCATCTGACAAAATCCGCTCATGCATGAACAAAAATATCGATGAAACAACGCTTTTTAGTTTGAATATTTTAATAATCAGCTTTATTTATTTAATTTGAATTTCCTTATTAAAATAAAATGTAAAAGATAATTTTGATATGGGCGTTTCTTATCGTTTTTTTTATTGGCATTTACTGTATTATGTTCGGCAATAGCGCGGAATTTTATTGAAAGTAATTCTTATTTTTATTATTATTATAGCTTGCTTAAGTGTTTTATCTATTTTTTTTTTCTTGCCTTTTATTTCGCTTTTTTTTTCAGCTTGTTTTATGTGCTGAACTGCTGTTAATGGCTTAGAAAGCGTGCAATATAAAGTTGGTTACGTCGTCAATAACGTGTTTTCTCATTTTATTTAGGTTGGGATTTTTTTGTTAGTGTCGTCGTCGTATTGTTGTGGCAGGTATTTCTGTGGCGCAAAATGTTCATTTGGTTGCAACGTCAAACATTTTTTTTTTTTTGGGGGGTAAGAGTTGTTATTTAGCTGGTAGGGTGCCTGTAGTGTGTTTGTGCTAGGCTGGGTGTCGTCTTTTGTTCAAACGTTTTTGAAGAAAACGGAAATTAGCGAAAAACATTCAGTCGATTATCGTTGCCCGCTGCGATACGCTTCAACAATATACCCTAGCTTTCTATTATTTAACTTCTATCAACTCAATGAGAGCTTTTTTATTTGAAGAAATAAGAAAAAGTAAAAGGTTGGTTTGAAAGAGTGGTTACCGTGTCGCTGCAATATTACGTTCAACTAGCAACCTAAAAATGAATTCCGACTTACATTCACTTTCCTCACAACTCCATTAGGAATTGTATCCCAGCCCTCAAATTGCTCATTTGATCGCTGTATAATTAAGAGTCATAGGTATAATTAGAAATGTTATTTTGGGAATAACACGCTTACTTTATAATAGTTATAATAGAAAAGTGATTAATGCATGGTTTTCTGGACTAGTTTTTAGCATCATAATTTTCTTGTTGAATTTTTTAACGCTTACAATTCTTTGGATAAAATAACTGACGACTTACTGAATTTGTAAGATTTTATTTGTAAGATTTAATACGGTTTTCTGCTCGAGCTGAAAAGTCGTCCAACGATCCAGGCATAAACTTGAATGCAGTACATGTACTGTATTTTTAAGTGAATCTTTTTTTTACCGAAGACTATGTGTAGGAGTGCTCCATTTTGCATTAATTCGTTTATGCCAATTTGCATCCAAAGAATGTTTTTATTGTTTACCGTTTTAAAAGCTAGTTCAAATATATTTAAGTTTATTAAAAAGTTTTATTTATTTTATTCGCTAATATTTTATTCTGTGTTTTGAATTTGATAATTTCAGTTGTTTGAAGTTTGAGATTACGAGAAAGAGCTAATAGCGGTACTGCATGTGCATTGTACGAGCACGAGTGTTCTCTAAAAATAGCATACCGCTTTTGAAATTGTTTAGTAGACAATACGTAAATCGTAAAGAATATATTATTTAAAGTAAAAGTTTTTAAAATGTAAATATTTAGTGGATTTTATCTACTGTTTTTTTTTTTTTTTTTGTAATTTTAGTTTCCTTGAGCTAAATAAAAGAGTGAATACAATTTAGAAGAAAGAATAATGAATGTAATATTTTCAGCTATTGAAAAGAAATTTGAAAATTAACTTTAATAATTGATTTTTCTATATTAAGCGTTTGGAAGTAATATTGATTAAATGTTGAGGTAACCGCGATAGTATAAAAATAAATAAACGAGTTTGATATTTCCTCCTAAGTAGTTAAGCAGAAGGAGTTTTTTTAATTTAAGAATGGACAAAACGTGCCAATTCCTATCGACTTTAAGGCAAAGCATTTGATTAAAAATTAAAAGGTCAAAATACAGGGTCTTCCTAAAATAAGGGAACCATTTCACATTGGTATATTTTATTAATTAGATGTAAGCTTAACTAAGAATTCTAATAATAGTCGATCATTCTTATTGACTTCATTTTTTTTTAAATAAAAACATTGCGCTCTGCCGAGTGAATTTCCAATGCGTTAAGCACTATAGGTAGTGTTAATTAACACTGAATAATAATAAGACGAAGGTTTTGAAAATAAACCGTTTGAAGGAATCGAAATTATTGCGTCGTCTGCTATTCATCGAATAGAATAGTCAATTGACGACGGCTGATGCTTGTAGATTAATTTCGATCGAGCTGTTTGAGCGTTCACTTTTTATTCAATATTAAGTCGGTCATTTGCCTCATTTCGTCTCATCATCATCTAAAAAGTTTTTATTAAAAGTTGTTTATTAGAGCCGAGCTTTTGTTTCGCGCCACTCGTGCATTGTCTTTGAAGGGATGAATGGAGTGGTCAATTTTCTCATTTCGCTATCATCTCGATGACATCTGCTACCAAAGCAGCACACGATGGGTTAGCTCGGCTCATCAGCGCGCACCATTGTTCATCAACAAGCGACCGGGTTTTTTTTTTCTTCTTCTCTTTAAATCTACTATATTTATAAATATGTGAGCCGCAGTGTCGGGTATCATCGGTTCAAGTCAGACGAAACCCGCAAACAAAGAAATCACGTTCGGGATCAGATGGATGGAAGAGTGTGGGTGAGTGGGGAAGAGAGAAACGTTATACTGCTGCACTGGCTAGTCTTATCACACTTTCTTTTTCTTCTTTTTTTTTTTTCTTCTTGCTTTCTTATAATGTTTCTGCATTTTGACGTAATTATTTGTAGTAAACACGACTAAGTGTTGGCTCGTGCCTGATGAGAATGCTAGAATCCATGCTACGGTATATACATTTTCTTCAACATGTTCTATTTACTAATTACGTAAAGCGGATCGATAGAAAGAATGGGTCCAGGCTTTGCGGTTAAACACGGAATCTTAATATATTTATGTTGCTAAGCTGTACAATTCTCTTATTATTATTATATTTTGTTTATTCTTTAAACGCTTTTCAATTTTTGCGTTTTGCGCGAGTTTTTATTTAAGGCACATTTTGAAATTTAATGCTCGCGAATTATTTGCTTATTGCATTTTCTATTTTATTGACGCCAGGCAAAAGCGCACGCGAAAGTTTTATCGGAATGCAATTTTTGCGTAAATGAAGGGTTAAATGTAAGATTAAAACTATAAAATTTATGCGCCATGGCTCTATAATCGTGTTTTTTTTTCTTCTTTTGCCTATCTTGACAATTTCCTAATTTAATGAAAAGCGAGGTAATTTAGTGGTTTTATCTAATCAATTTACTTTTTTTTCTCAAGCTATTCTCGAACAGCTGTTTAGTTAAGTTCGACGTTTCGTAAAATAAATAAGAGCAAAAGCTGTTGAAAATGGTTTATAATTTTGTCTAAAGCTAGCGGTATCACGCTAAAAAGGCCATCGCAGCTTAATTTAGAGCACCAGGTGGTCACATTTAATTGCCAAAGAACAAAAGTTACGGCCGAAGTTCTGGTTGCATAACTTGGAATTAGCGCTATTACGTCGGTTATAAAACATCGGTAATGGGGTAGTAACGAGTCTACACCGCTCCGATAACGAGCAAATTTGGACTTGACGTATTGACGACCTATAATGGTGGGAGAGAGGTGCGTGTGTGAGAGAATACCTTGAAGTGGCTGGAGGAGTGAGGAAGGGGATTGAAAGGCGTCGAATGTTGAGTTAATGCAGTTTCACGATGAAATCAAGCTCGAAAAGAAAACGAATTTGCCTTTTTACGAGCCTTTCTGCCACGGCTATCAATATAAATATAGGCCTAGATTTTATGAGAGAGGAAGTTTATTCGAGTTAAAAGTTTTGGTTGAAAGTTGAGTGCCGAACGACGTAGGCGAATTAAGCAAGTTACGGAACGTAACTGTGAAGAGAGTTTTATGAACGTAGGATTACTTGGCCGTATTTCGAAAAATAAACGGGGCGGCATATAAATTGAGTTCGTACTAAGTAATGAACTTGATTTTCTTATGCAGTATACAGAGTGGCACATAAGCATGTTTTTTTTTATAATAACGTTAGCTGCGAGATATAACGGAACCAGTGGATCTTCTTTTTTTTTGTTCTCGAAATACATCTAGTCCCAACTGGACGCTAAGCAAATAACAATTCCCCGTAGGAATTTAGGAAACCATGTAAATATCGGAAGATACTGCTATTTTCTACCAGTAAATTTCTGTTCTCCGCTCTTGAATAATATGGTCTACACAATTTCAAATTTTGATAAAAAATAAGGAAAGCATAAAAATGTTTTAAAAATTTTTTTTTATGTTTATAAAAGTTAATGAAAGTTTCTTATAAACAAAATAAAGTTTTGTAATAACTAGTGCGGCTGGACCGCGACATTTGTAAATTAAATTAAATTAAATTGTATTTCTTACTCGCTGTGGTCTTTAAAACATGCTCAGAAGAGCGGACATTTATTTAGATCTTTCAAAAGTTAAAGCAAATACTGGTATTGAAAAATAAAGTGCAGTAGTAGGCTACAAGTTAATGTATCCAAGATCACGTCATGGAAATGGTTTTCAAATTAGGCACACGAAATATTTTTAAATATGTAATACTATTATTTTGAAGCGTATTACCCACCCTTATTTTTTTTAATTTAAATTAATTACCGGTATTAATTTTGTATTTTAATATATTTTTTTATAAATTGGATTAATTTGATTCCTTTTTTTTATTGGCTTCAATATTTAGTTACTGGCCATTTCTAAGATTTTGGCATTGGAAATGGTTTGGATTTATTACCGACTTTTATATTATTTGCTGGTGAATTGATATCTGTTTATTATCGTCTTAAAATTTATTTATTATTTTTTCAAGATTTTTATTTTTCCGAACAAGTGGTTTATTTTTGATTCCTATTTCGGTCGTTAAAAATTTAACTGGATTTCTTTTAACCTGAACGCAGGAAGAAGGCGACGGATTGTAATAAAACTCCACACGCGCGTCGGTCGTAGGGACATTTTTTTTTTCTCTCTCTTCTTCTTCTCCTTCCTGCCTTTTCTTATCTATCCGTTTCATAAACTTTTGCCTTTTATTTTATGGAGAGCTATCAAACTTTATTGTTTTCATATCAAAATGTAAAAGTTATTTGTAAAAGTCGGAGGTTTTTTGTTTTTGCATTTTTTAATTGGCATACGGTCGAATCGGAACATCTCGCTTGCAAATCTGCGTCTCAACCACGCCTCCTTCGACGTCATTCTTTAGCTATATTATAAGATCGAGGATGAAAAGATTAGGGTAGCATGTTAAACAGCAAATTAGAAATAAAGTAGTCAACATGAAAATAACGTTCAAATATGGCGCGGTCGAACTTGGTCTACTGTTATTCTATTTTCGGGGTTTTTACTCGCTCGCAAAATAGTCGTTAAAAATGATTATATCCAATTTAGTGACGTTTTCAAAACATCAAAAATGCAATTATAAAGTCATAACATGACGTTGTGTGTACAATGAAATCTTTTTTTTTTCGAGACCATTATTGAAAACGACTAAAGAGTGGTCTTCAAATAAAATCTTTAAAAAAATGTGCTCTTAGCCCGGTTTTTTTAATTACCGTAGTTGAAATAAATATATGTGCAGTCCACAAAGCCAACTTTTTTTTCCAAAAATTTATTTGTAAATTGCGTCGCCTACAGGGAAATACTCGTAATTTTAGCGTTAGAAATGCATTCGCGCACAGTGATATAGGGTATGCGAGAAAGCGCGTGTGACAAATCCGCGTATCAAGAGGGAGTGACTGTATTTATTCGAAATTTTGCTGGGCCATTTTTAAATGCCAAAACGCGTTGGACTAAAAATTGATGGAGTTTTAGTTTCTGATAAATATTGTCTGAAATTTAGCGAGAAAAGCGAATTTTTTTTTTTTGCCTTCCCTTCTTTTGAAATAGTCCAACACCTTTTCTTCTCTTTGTGCCTGTCCACTGACATATTTGGACCATTTATATGGTGCGAGAAACACTTGATATCTTGGCATGAATATACCACTTTCATAGCCAAATCCATCATTCGAAAACGCGATAAAAAGAGAATAAGAAAAAAAAAAAAAGCAAAAGCAAAATAAAATGTTTCGATAGCTTTGCTTTTGCTGGTTGCGCGTGGGATGTACGGCGTATGTACGCGATGCGGCGCAGTTGTAGTGTACGTGTAGCCCCAGCCCCCCTTCTGCACACACCCGACTATGCTTGAATGAATAAAAGAAATACTCGAAACAGTGTTCACTTAAGTGTAAAAAGTCAAAAGACAACTTGGATGAAATCAGGTCAATAGACCCGTCAATCTATGTCATTTTCTTTACCAAATAACATCGAATTGAATGTATTCAATTTGACGATGAAACAACCCTCGGGCACTTAAAAATGGCGCGGCTGTTTTCGTTTCAATCAAAACACCACGTCTATGATTTGCATGCAATTTTCTAATCACATCCATGTTATGAGAAACTTTATTACGCTATTACAAATTTTTTTTGTTTCTGTAATAATTGTTTCTTCCTAATATTTAAGCTTTGATATGCTCAACTGACTTCCTTTTAGCGTAGGAATGGCTGCTTGAGTCTATGGTTGAGGTAAGGGCTGTCAGGGGTCACTGCTTTTTCGACTAATTCAATCGAGTTTCCTACGGCGCACCAAACGGTTGAATAATTATCAATCAGTGAACGAATTGCAAAGGCATTTTACGCTAATCTTTAGAAGTGCTGCAAACTTTGCTGGTCTTTTTATTAAAAATAACGCTCGGCAGATGTTGAAGGGTTATTTGAAACATTTTTACGTGTTTTTTTAATTAGGTAGTCCTAGTGTATAATTAACGCGGAAGAGTGTTTTTCGTTAACTTATATAGAAATTATATTAAAAAGAAATTAAAAAAAAAGGTTTTCATGCATTTGACGCAAAACACGCTAAATCTACGTAATAAGCGTCTCTGTATAACTACAATTCACGTTGGCGGAATTATTTACTTTTTTCTTCACTTAAAAATATACCGCACACCGATTCCGTAATAAATTATTATGATTTAGAGATATAAGAAAGATGCTTAAAGATAAAAATAAAAAAAAAAGAATTGCTTATTTTTGGGTGTAATTTAATTAAAAATTTTACATTCGATTTTCCGGTAAGAAATTTAACAAATATCCGTACAGTATTATTTGGAATTTAAAGCGCATTTTTTTGGACCTTTTTAAAATCTTTGAGAAAAAGAATCCTCTAAAATTGAAGTTGTTTTTTTTTAGTTTTTTACCCACACCACTTTTGTTTTCACGTGAGAACTCTGCCTTTAACTTTGATCATTTTTCACATTCTGGAACTCAGTGATAAATGGCATTCGAAAGACTGCATTATGATGCTGCATTCAAACAAAAAGTTATTTTATATGCAGATAAACATGGTAATAGAGTTGCAAGGGTAGTGAAATTCCATATATTAAATTGTGTTTAAAAAAAAAATCTTCGTAGATCTTTCATATTATTATTTTTCAACTTCAAACGTTAATGGTGCTTGTTAGAATACCGTGCAATATTGTAAATTAATAAAATGAGCCCTATATTAATCTTAGCGCATCTTTTTCATTGATTTCTAATTTTCTTCATCCCTATAGAATTTATAGGACATTTAATAATTTTTTTATTTTTAAGGTAAAACTACTGGTAATTATTAAAAATTAATAGCTGTATCACTATAATATTATAATATTTAAATGGAAGCATGCCGTAATTTCAATAAGTTTTTTTCTTCTTTAAATTAGCAAAATAAATTTACTGTAGTTGAAAACAATTAAAAATTTTGTAATTATGAATATTTTATTTTTAATAGTTTATTGATGAAATTGCAGTGCAATTAAAGAATTTATAATTAATAGTTGAGCTTTTCCCGTCTGCGCTGTCTATTTTGTTTCTGGTTAAAAGAGCTTTGCTTGAGTTTTGACGGTGAGAGTGAAAACGACTTAAATCAGATGGAAAATAGAGATAGCCGGAAGTAGAGGCTATACAGGTGGCACGGTAGAAACGATTGAACGTCATCACTTGAGCAGCAAACTATTCTTAACTTAGCGATCCGTGTCAGCAGATTTAGCGATCGGATAGAATCTCGCACATACCAAAGCGCGCTTCTGGCTTTTTTCACTCGCCTAAAACCCTTTCTCCACTGCCTATTTTATCGCTCCAGCTTTGCACCTAACGTTTCCAGCCAATTATTTTGACGGTTGTTTAATATCTTTCTTTCTTTTTTATTTATTTTTTTGCTTGGTCTCCTTCTGCTTCCGGCAAATCAATTGGCCTTTTTCAAGGTGCCATCTGCCGCCGCTCTCGAGAATTATCGTATCGATTCTCTCGTCATTAATTTTGGCAGCTCCAGTGAATGGATTTGAATTGGAAAGTTTTAATTTGATGAGGAATTAAGTGCATGCAGTTGGTGAGCGTGAAAATACGTTAATTATAAATCTCACGTAAATTACCTGAATAATCAATAATCGTCGAGTTTTTTCCTCTCTCTCTCTCTCGTTCTCGTTTGCGTAAAACATTCCGCTGCGCTTTATTACAGCTCACATATCGGAATGTTTATAACGTAATTTAGGGGGTGGAAAAAAGTTCAACTTTTAGGGTATTGATACTATCGCGCGAATTACGAATTGATATAGTTACCAATCATCTAACTTTTAACGATGGAAGGTAATTCCTATTGCGCAGGCGTAATGGATGCTGGAGCAAAGTTGTTTTTATCAGCCGGACATTGCAGACAGAAATAAATTATTACATCTAGAAAAAGGGTTTTTTTTTCCTCGCTCTCTCTCTCTCTCTCTGAACACATTAAGGGAAAATTAATGTCGGTCGTTTGCTTTATGCTCTTCTAATTCTTCACTCCTCGTCGGGTTTTTTTTCAACGTTTTTTTTTTTTATTTTCTTTTTGTTGCTAGCGTTTTCGAGAAGTACCGGTAAGCTTTAGGCGTGTTTGGTTTGCAACCGGAAGTATCTCCTCTAGAGATATGATACGTTCAAAACGATATTAGTAGATGTTTTCGTTCATATAATTTTTTTTTCTTTTATTCTCTCTCTCGTTCTAGAATTGCATGTCGCTCGACTCATCTGAGACAGTTGATTTGATTCCAAAACTCGTAGTGTGAACGCACGCATTCAATTTATTGCGTGTCTTACATAAATCACAGCCGACTTTTTTTTTGGTTTCTTTTTCTTCTTCAAACCTTTGGCTTTTAAGCGATGTGGTTTGGTTGGTGGTTTATCAGATTGTAAACAACCCTTTCACTTCTTTAATTCGGTTTTATCAGTGGGAATTTTTTTTTTCTGGCGAAGCTTGGCGCGCTGCTGCATGCTCGAATACATTTTTTAAAGATTTTTGTATTTACAATTTCTTACTTAAAATCTTCTTTAAGTAAAAGATAACTTTTTAGTTCGCGATATAAACTTTGATGAATTAGCCAATTTTTTTATTTCCTTTTTGTTGGAAACAAGAAAAAATATATTTATTTAAAAAAAGTAGAAAATTTATATCTGAAATACTTTTATTATAAAATGCATTAACTTATAATATATACTGTTTATACGTGTTTTGAGTTTTATAATTTAAGTTGGCAACATTAACCGAATATATTTTTATAGTGTGATCTACTTTAGCTAAAATTTCTATTGGAAAAATTTGAAAATCTAGTTTCAGTGTTTTTTTTTTTTGTGGTTTGAAAAATTATGGCTGACTTGATATAAATTAAATAAAATGCAGTTGCTGTACATGTAATCGCGGCAGCGCCCACTTCAACATAAACAAAGATTTGAAAAGAAGAAAAGTTAATTCACCAACTTTTTTATCACTTGAGGGTGAACGAGCTTATCGAGTGACACCTTTGTGGAACTTTCTATTAGAACATTCCGACCCGCTCGTTCAATTTGAAATTAACTTTTTTTATGGAACCGAAAGAATTTTGCTTTTGTTGTTAAGTATATTTAGAAAATAAACGCGGCATCGACCTTTATAATTTATTGAATGTTAGTTAAATATAATTCTGGGGAAAATAAAAATGTAATTGGATTATTTATTTAATTAATTTTGTTATATTGCACGGCTTAAACGGTTTTTCACTTTTTGTTTGAAATGTAATTAATTGACGTGTTTTTCAATTTAGTCATTGACGGTTTATTTACTGATAAAAATTACAATTTGCGTATACATTATTAATTTTGAAAGTGTATAAACGAAGTTAATAGAAAATAGTTTTCTGACGGTTACGGTGATGTTGAATCCGCTCTTTAAATATTTTATTAGTAAACGTTAACGCATTCATATTTTTTTATTTTCTGCAAAATTATTTGATGCATTTTTAATGAGATTTGTCGTTAACTCTTATTTCAACTCGGCACAACATTTTATTCTCTAGAGAAAATTTAAATTTATCATCCATCTGCTTCAAGTTTGCACATTAAATCAATTAAGAAAATTAGGTAAAACGATATTCGACTTTTCTATTTCGGATTTTTTTCGTTGTTTTTTTTTTTTGTTTTTTTTTTTTTTTTATTATTTTGTGAGTGTTTTTCTCGATATTAGCTTTGACGGTTGTTTACGTTGCCGATTTCTTTTCTTCGTTTCTTCAAGTTTTTGTCGGCTACATTATTTTTTTTCCTCAATTTTTTTTTTTCGAAGCACTTGGAAGCAGATGGGACCGTTTGAACAATTGAAATGCGATCAATGCGAACCTACTTAAAGATACATCCACTGCGCATGGTAGCACGTGTATTACGCTCGCGCATTTCCAATGAAATATCTTATAAAACCATCTAGCAATTTTTTTTCTAACATTTTATGAACTCGACACTATTTTTGCAGTCAGTATAGTGAACTGAGATGAGGAAAATGAGCGAAAGAGGGAAAAAATTCATATTTTTTGTTATCAAATTTTTGTTAACTTCCACAGAAAATGAAATTCATAGCGAATTGACGTCTTTTTAAGTTAGTAATTTTTTTTGAGAGATTTACTTACTATATCAATAGCAAAAATGTGAAAGAATTTTTAAAAGAGAATGTTTGATTAATCACGCTTTATGCATGTTCTCGTAGTGAAAATAAGTGTTTGACGTGGGCATTTATGCTGTTTGCATTAGAAACAAATGGGAAAGTATTTTGTCTTTGGATTTGGGCAACATCTATTTTCCATGCTCAAATATTTGAATTAGCTTTTTTTATGTTCTTCGCTGTTACTATTTAAGTCGGTTTTAGTACAAAAAAAAAGTCGCAAAAAAAAAAAAATGATTTATGAAAGCTTGCCTATTTCATCGGAATTTGCTTCGTTTCAATTTAGCGGATAAACTGAACACTTGAATGGCATTCAAGAATTTTTAACTTACTAGTATCTAATTTAATAAATGTAGTTGAAATCGCATTTTCCGTAGAAATGAGTGCGCACGAAGTGTAATGATAGCGTCCGTAATATAACGTTATACGACGAGCAAAATACTCCTTTGGTTACCGTTTCAGGAAAATTCAATATAATAATTGTATGAAATGTATGATAATGCGATCATAATATTACTTTCATTAAATTCCAAAGAAAATGGGAAATAAGATAGTCATGATTCATTTTTTTTCAACCGAAAAATACTAAATTTTTTTTTTTATCTTTTTTTTTTTAATACCGTAATTATTATTAGTCGTCAAACGCGTGTGTTTTTATTAGGTAGAACTTATGATTTTACTGAATTGGTTTGGTGCAAATTAAACGAAATACTCTTAAATACGTATTAATTATTAATCAACAATACCGGTAATATTTATTGGTTATTAAACAAATTTTACAATATTAATTAGCCGAATAAAGTTGCTTTAAAAGAAAAGAAAATATTCTTTAAGAAGTGTGTGTGTGTTGAATTGGTATAACCTAGGCACATGATTATTAATTTTAGCATTATTTTATTTTCCAAGTTTAGGTTTAATTAAATTGTAATTTTGTAACAAAATTAAATTTTAATAATTGTATGTTTGTTCTAATTTAACGCTTGTCTAATTTGCTTAGTCGTGTTTTTATATTTTTTTAAAATAAAAAATATCAACTTTTATTCTTTAAAGTTATTTTATATATTTTTTTTTCTTTCCAGAATCTAACATTTGGCTCCTATTTGCACACTCCGCAATGTGACGTCGCAATGTGGCTTGGTTTATCCGCGGCCTCTCTCGAAATATGTCCTACTACAATCACCATTGTGTATCTCTCAGTAATTTAATTGGAGGATGGTTTTGCCTAACTCGCAATTATTGCAAATTGTTTTCTCGTCACAGTGTCAAGCAACAAACATTGGAATTTCCGCGACTCGTCGAATTCCTCCACACTCGCCGCACTCGATGCTATCAACACCATCCGAAACATCTTCATCACTCATATTACTATCAACGTGGATACTGTTCAACAGCAGCACTCCAACGTCTATCCTTGACCCCCTCCATCTCCTAATGATCAACTTCGGACTTGGCCAAAAATACTTTCTTCCTACGAGCAACTACATTTCCGCTTTCGGACGCTATTTACGAACCGCCTTTGATTTATTCTCTTGATCTACTCCTCTGCTACTCTACATGTGTTTTTCCATTTCTTTTCCTACCGGTTACACGAATAAATCACCGAGCGTGTGTGCTGGCAACAAACAGTTCGAGCGATTACACCTGACGTATCGTGACCAAAAACACAACAAAATAAAATATTAATCATCAATATGACTCGTTTCAGCGCTTCCAGGGGGAACGTGAGTGCTAGTTCCGCTTATATGAATAGCCGCGGCGGTTCGGGGCGTTTTGACCCGGTAGGTGGCGGGGGTGGTGGAGGGAGTAACAGTCGTTTGGTGACTCTATTACCCAGTAACGCCACATCGCCGACGACGGCTAATACCGCTTCCACGGCGGCTGCGACGGCTACCACAACCGCCGTCAACGTCTATTTAACCAACGTGACCGATTTCCAACACCAGCCTCATTTGGAACTTAAGAACTTTACCTTTTCCGAGTATAACGAGAGCGAAAAGGAGGTGGCGGCGGCGGGAGGAATGATGGAGGATTTCGCGTGGAATTCGACCAGCCTTGAACTAGAAAACGCTAGCACTACTACCTATTCTGCCTTAGCGATGGAAGAGAATGACGAGGAATGGATGTGGAACGTGAACGCCACGGCCTGGTTGAGCGGGACCAAGGTGTATAATTCGGCGCTAAACGCCACGATGGAAGCGGCTATGACTTTTACCCGCATGCCCTACAACGACACTTGGGTGCTGATGGGAACGTCGAACGAGACGCGGTTGGTGTTGGACGGCAGCGAGATCATCGGCGGAACCGATTTTGGAAACGAATCCATGTATCCTAGCGGCAAATCCACCACTCACATCATCGTAACCGCCGTTTTAGTTACCGCGCTCATGATCATGATCGTGGTGGGCAACATGTTGGTTATAGTCGCCATTTCGACGGAAAAAGCGCTCAAAACTATTCAAAATTGGTTTATTGCCTCGTTAGCGGTGGCTGATTTTCTCCTAGGTCTGGTCGTTATGCCCTTTTCATTAGCCCAAGAACTGATGGGCTATTGGATCTTTGGATTTTGGTGGTGCGAAATTTATCTGGCGATTGATGTACTACTGTGTACCTCGTCGATCATGAATCTTTGTCTCATTAGTCTGGACCGATATTGGTCGATCACTCAAGCCATCGATTATTTGAAAAAGAGAACTGCCAGTCGGGCGATACTCATGCTCTCTATCGTGTGGGTGTTGTCTTTCCTCATCTCCGTTCCACCGCTGATGGGATGGAAAAACTTTAGCCAACCCAAAGACATCCCTTTTTGCCAGGTAAGATACCGAAATATTTTTTTTTTCTTATCCCTCTTCTATCTTTATTTTTACTTTCATTTCTCATCCATTCATATTCATTCACTACTAACGACCCAACATGTATTCGAAAGTTGAGAAGCTGCCTCGGCCGTTACGCGTTAATGAGTTTTTCCTTACGACTCGATCTTCTCGTTACGGCCAAATGATAAGATTAACGAAGCGGCCTTCTCGAGTGCCACATTTGCTATATTTAACGGTTTTTCACAGCATCACAGTTCTTAACTAATTAGTTGCGTGATGTTTTTATTAGATTGTTTATAGGACAAGTTGAGTTCGAATGGGAGACGCAAAGGAAAAAAAATTAGTCAACGTCTGACGAGATTTGCCGCAATCAGACGAATCTTATTATAGAAGTTTCAATTGAGTCTAATGTTATTGTACACATCTGAATGCTAATCGTGATTTCATGTTACGAATCGCAATATTTTGCCATGATATAATATTTTACTGTTATTAGGTTTTCCGTTTTACTTTAATTCTGTTCTGTTTCATGAAAATGGAATGAATCACTCAGCTTTAATAATATTGAAATTGCCGTTCAGAACTTTAATATCATGAAGAATAGAATGTATGATTGAAATAATTTTTTAAGCAATTTTAATTAAGTTAAATTCTAGTACTAAAATACTGGAATTTTTTTACTTACGATACGATGCTTGTAGATAATATTTTTTACAAACTCATTTATTTTTGGAGATTTTCGAAATAGACTAAAGATTTTCATAGCTTATTTTTATTTTTAGTAGGCCAACTGCAAATGTTTTTGTACGTTAAATTACGTGTTCAACGGTGTTCTCACAAACGTTTCCTAGTGGAGCTCGTGTGTTCAATGTTCGCTAATTATTCTAATTGGGCGTTTTAAATTTTTAATCAAGTCGCGTAATTTTAAAGTTTATTTTGATTAAACATTTTCATCACGTTTTTTGACGCCCTTCGAAGCATCCTGGAGAAAGAGAGTTTGTGGGTGTTCGACACAGGTGGCACATTTTCGTCGTTTCGGTGCGACGTTTTCGCTTTTCCATCCGATGTTTTACATGTCGCAGTGGGATTGCTCCAAGTGCAGATAAGAAAATGTGCGAAGTTGAATTTGCAGTGGAAAGGGGATAATTAAGAGTCGGTGATGCTATCATTGGCAATCGTGGATTATTCTGCGTTTCCTCCGTTTAAATTAGGTTTGAATGAGCAGACAAGGGTGTAATTAAAGCGCCTGCTATTTTTTTTTTTCTTCCAGCGAGTAATTTTTATTCCTCGGTGAGTTACTCATTACCGATGTCATTATGATACAAGATCAAACTTCTAATTTAATTAACATGTATAAGTGCTCGGCATCTATTTCTGAATAATTTCTCGGCGCGTAATTTGCATCGACGGGGAGAATTTTTGCGCGCGAATTACTTGTCTTTTCTCAAATTTGTTTGTGTCATTTTAAGTCAAGGTGACTGCTTACAATTTTTTTTGAGTGACAAATTGTTTTCCTGGTTTAATTGAAATAATAGAATTTTTGAATTTGCGCGGATGAATAATTTGTAATAATATCGAGCGTTAAACTTGCTTTTAAACAATACCGTACACCGGAACTTCAAAAAGACATTCATAAGTGTCATTTTTGTTTACGTGCGTATAAAGGTAGTCTATTTAGACCGACTGTATTCCTTCTGTAACTGAACGGGCTTAAATCAAATTTTTTAAATAATTAATTAATTACGGTATTTACAATTATTATTATAACTAGATGATTCTATTAAATGAGGATTTGATAGAAGAGGATATTTAATAAATTTGGTTTTAAAAGTTTGTTGGGTGCAAAATTATTAAATGCTTAGAGTTCTCTTTAATATTTTTTTGTTTAACATTTTTTTGCATAATAATTATGAAATATAATTTTACGTTTTGTGATGTAAATACTGTATTGGGAAATAGCGCTCATTTTTTTTTAATTGTAAGTCATATACTGAGTGTATGGTAATCAAAAATTGGTTTGAAGTTAATTAGATCAGAGCGTATTATTTTTTTATGAAGGCGACAAAGTTAATAAAAATCAGCAATGTTTTCTATTAATTAGCCTATAATTTTTTTTACAATCCAATTTTGGGCAAATTTTTATATTGTTTAGGTAAAATGTATAAAATATATTTCGCATTTCCTCTCTATATTATTTCGCTTTATAATTAGTTTATGAACCGAACTACAGTGGTAATTACGATTTAATCGATAATAATTTATATTTTGAAGTTCTGCTTTAAGCATAATAAAGGTATTAGCGCTAACATGCGAGTTACATTGAGGTTTTAAAAAAATTGCAACTTTAAAAGATATATCCTGAATATTTTACGAAGCAATTTTATTGACGTTCTGATGTGCTAATGCAATGCGGATAGTTTGAGTGGAGGAATAAGTGAAGCGTATTACCGGCTAGGAGCGTTGCCTTTTGAGTTGTTAAAAAAAAAGGTTAAGCTCTGGTTTTGGAAGCGGGCTAAAACCACTGAGTTTTAGGCGTACACTAGACAAGTGGCTAAAATAAAAGTTGCCAACATTAGAAACGCTTTTCTCGCTTGCAGTGTTTCTCGACGGAGACGAAATCAATTTTATAGTAGGCCTATACCTCGCGTTGACGGAGACAATGGTGGACAAGACGTTATAATATTTAATGGGTCTCCATAAAAGTTATATGTGGGTAATATAATAATGGAAAATGTGTTCCGTTGTTGTCTCCGACTTCACTTCCCGTCTTATTGTAATTCGGTTAAGATGTTTATTTTTAAGGGGATGCTCGCCTTTTTTAATTTCCTTTTTACTGTATAACCTCTTTCACCGCAAAATTGTCTCACCCAAGGTGCCCAGTTCATATTTCTTCCTTTGAATTTTATTTTAGTCGCTCTTTTCATTTTTCTTTTTATTTGATTAAATATCTTTTTCCAGATTATGTCACCGGTAGTGACAATAATTTTATATTATTCTCTATTGTGGCTTTTCGAGGCAAAATAATTTCTTTCTAATACGATGCTTGAAATTGAGCAGCGCTCCGGGGGAGATCATTATAATCTAAGTGCATCCAGTCATTCGTTATTATTACACTCACCGTAAATAGAATTGATCTTTTTATATATAAAAAAAAAAAACGATAGATAAGTCTTATTATTTAACATTTTCTTACCAGAAATGAATTTTTTTTAATACCGTATTTTTAAAGAAAAGATAAATTCTTTTTAGATATTATTGGTCAATTATTGTGAAGAGATAATTCATTTCAAGTGACAGATTAGAAATGCGAACAAAACGAGTTAATAATGAAAGCTCATAATATTTTACTATTTTGGAGAACAATACCGGGTTCTCTTAGTAAATCTATTAAAATAGATCGACAAATTTTGTATGTTAGATTTTTTTTTAAAGAGGATTGCGGGTCGTCAATTTTACAATTTCCATACTCAACTACGAGTATTTATATAACGTGTGTCCTTAAATTAACGTAGTTTTTAAAAAACGAATAAACATGTCAAATTTTAATGAAAATGAACTATTTTTTT